>ML058362.1:5406520-5682249 GCA_003013855.2 Liriodendron chinense
TGGCCACCACCCTGATGTTGCTAGGGTGTGAAAGTGATCGTGACATACATAATGCGAAATGCATGAGTCATACAATCCAATCATGCACCAACTTACGCATACTGCGCAATCATGTGGGGCGACCCTGTCTCACACGGGTCCCCTAAGTATAACAAGCCAACTAGCATATGCTATGGTTAATCATGATCCATAACAGGCATACAAATGATGCGTATGGGCATATGAATGAGCATTGTATTCATTATACTAAGCATGTTATCAGTGTGACATATCAAGTTAATCATACTAGCATGTTACCGAACGTATCATGTAACATTGGCCTTAAAAGGCCCAATATATATATAGAGAGTGGGACCCGGACTGTGGGTCCCATTGGAAATATAAAGGTCTTCATGGCATAGCCCACTTGAGACCACATCGGCCCCATACTTGGGCCTGCACATACAAGATAGGCCGCCAAAATACGTGTACGGCATAGATAAAACATATACATCAAGAAGAAACCATGGTGGACATCAATGACCACTATTCCCTACGGGTGTGGTCCATCTAACATCTGAATTTGCCTCATTTTTGGGGCCGTATCCAAAATAATATAGAAAAATAGATAGGCATCATGAATAAAACCGATATTTGTGTTTTCTCCTTCGTTCATGTCCATGTGATCTTATGAACAGATTGGATGGCAAATAAACATCACTGTAGAACCTGAAAGGGTTTCGACATTTGAAATCATCATCCCCACTATGGCATGGTCCACTTGACATTAGGATATGCTTAAATTTTTTGGCCTAGCCACTTATGAATAGGTTGGGTGACAAATAAACATGATTGTAGGACGGAAAAGGTTTCAATGGTGGAGATCATTATTTCCACTGTTGAACCGTGGCATGGCCCACTTGCCATTGGGATATGCTTAAATTTTTTGGCTTAGCCACTAAAGTGATCTGGGAAAAACATATGGAAGGAATAGATAAGGCACATGCATTCTAGGTGGGCCCAACGAGTGGGGCCCATGGGGGTGACGTCCAGAGACCATGCTGCTGGGCAGCAGCGTCCCCTGGACGCTGTCTGTCCAGCAGGCACATTTTTTTAATTTGTTATCTCAACAAGTGGGGCCCACAGAAGTTTCCGATCAAGCCGATATTTTTGTTTTTCCTTCTTCCATGCAGGTGTGAACTTATGAACAGGTTGGATCTCAAATAAACATCACGGTGGGCCATAAGAAGGTTTCAACGGTAGGGCCACTGTCCCTACTGTTTTCTGTGGTGGGCCCCCCCGAGACTTGGATCTGACTCATTCTTAGGGTCATGCCCTAAAATGATCTCCCCAACTGGATGGACGGTGTGGATACAGCACATGCATCATGGTGGGACCCACGACTGGGCCACCATCTGCACGAGCCAGCGTCCTGGACGCTGGTACTACCAGCGTCAGCGACGCTGCCTCTGCTCCTTCTTCTCTTTCCTTTTTTTTTGTTTTATGGTATTTATATCAAGTGGGGCCCACATGGGTCTGATCCACTCCGTTCATCAGGTTCCCCATCTCATGGGGGACCCAATAAGCCCAATATTAGGTATATGAATCAGTTTAGAAACACTAAGGTGGGCCAAAAGATTTCTGATAGTAGGAATCATTGTTCCCACTGTTTCAAGCGATGCGGTCCACTGAAGATTTAGATCTGGCTCATCTTTGGGCCCTGGCCCTAAAATGATCCGGGAAAACCGATGGACGGCGTGGATGGAACACAAACATCAAGGTGGGTCCCACGAGTGGGGACCCATTACAACGTCCAAGGTGACGCTGGACGTTCCAGCGTCAGAACGTCCAGACGCTGGACGTCCAGTGCCCTTTTGATTTTTTTTTATTATTTATTATTGTGGTTATTTCATGTGGGGCTCACTTAGGGACAATCCACCCCACTCATCATATTCCCCAGCTCATTGGGGACCTAACAAGCCCAATATTGGGCAAGTGATGTGGTCCACAAACATCACGGTGGGCCCAAGAAGTCCCTACAGTCAGCTTCATTACCTACACTGTTTTCTATGGTGTGGTCCACCTGAGATCTGGATCTTCTTCATTTTTGGCGTCCTGCCATAACATCGGATGGAGAAACAGCTGGACGGCTTGGATTAGGTTCATACATCAAGGTGGGTCCCACGTGTGGGGACCTTGCCCAACGCCCAAAAGGGTTGCCCTGCTGGGCAGCAGCGTCCTCTGGACGCTGTTTGTCCAGCGGGTAACTTCCCTCTCTTTCTTTTTTTTATAATTATTATTATTATTATTATTATTATTACAATAGGAAGGTGGGGCCCATTCATGGATGATCCAGTCCATTCATCTAACTGTCCATCACAAGGTGGACCCAAGAGAAAAGGAAAATGGAAAGAAATTGAGAAAATGGATGGGGTTTGTGGCCCCCTTGCACTCACTCAAAGAATGGACGGTTGGATAGGATCGGGTTGACGATTGGACGATCCGGACGGCCCGGATGATCGTTGAGGTCCTCCAAACTTGGATCTTCACCCTCAATCTCTCTAATCTCTCTCTTAATCACTCAAATCTCTCTCTTCTCTCAAATCTTTCTCTTTCTCTCTCCTTTCTCAAATCTCTTTCTCTCTTTCTCTCTCCTCTCTCTCTAGAGTTTGAAATGAACTCTCCTCTCCCCCTATGTATGGTATTGTATGGGGGGAGAGAGAAAATGAATCATGAGGGTGGTGATGGGTAGCATGGGAGAGAGGGATGGGGGGTATGGTGTGAGGGTTGACTTTGGAGGAGAGAGGGATGGGGGGTATGGTGAGTGTAGAGTAGGGGTATGGGGTGTGTAGAGTATGGGCATGGGTTTGATTGATGTGACATGGTCTTGGAATTTGTGCAAATGGGGCCCACGACACACGCACGTTGTGCGGCCCACCTCGGATTATGCGATTGATCATAACTTTCACACTGGGTATCGCAATGGGGCGTGCCGTGCGGCGTTGGAATCGCAGCGCCTACGCGGTCGCCGGGGTATAGGTCTCGGGTCGATGCGGTACTAAAACAGGGTCGCGATCAAGGCTCGCTAATCTGGTCCATCCGGGACATACCGGCACCGAAAATTAAGTGTACGGAGGGTAAATAAGGGTACGGGTCTTACATCCACAAATACCAGAGAAGGGGTTTTCTTGACATATTTGTAACCCCACTTTTCTCCCAATTCTTTACCCATATTACAAGATTTACTTATTTGTGCATTTTGGGTCTCTTGGTCATTGTTCTCATTGGTGTAGGTCTTAAGTTGGTTGACCTCAAGTTTTAGAGCTTGATTTTCATATTTTACTATTTTACGTTCAAGCTCAAGCTCTTCAATTCTTTTTAATGCCTCTCTCAATTCATTTTGAACATTTTTCTTTTTTTTAGTTAAAGAGACATGGTCAATTTCCAATTTTTGCTTTTCATTCTTTTCCTTATTGAGCTCTTTCATAACTTTCAAACTTTCACAATAAAGCTCATTATAGACATCTTGTAATTGGTCATCCTCATCATTATTTTCCTCTTCACTACTAGAGGATGTCTCATCATTACTCATATTCTCCCTTAAATTGATACTTACAACTCTTTCAGTAGAAGGGATGGGCATGGATGAATCAGTTGTGCAAGAAAGTTCATAAATAGATTCCAACTTCTCCCAAGCTTGCTTAGCAGATTCGCAAGTAGATATTCTATTTTGTTCCTCTTTGGAGAAAGCATAACGGATTACATCAAGGGCTTTAAGATTGCTCATAGATTTGGCCTTTTCTTCTTTACTCCATTTTTATTCATCTTTTAGAGTGGAAGTAGTCTTACCCTTACTTTTAGTTTGAACAATAGGGATCGACCAACCTTTCTCAATTATGTCACATATAGCTGGATCTAGTGACATTAAAAATGTTCTCATTCTATCCTTCCAATATGCATAATCGGATCCATCAAAGTGTGGAGGACTAGAAATCAAACTCGCCTCGGAGTTAGACATACTTACAAGCTCACATAGGATCTACCTCTAGGCGATTAAGCCCTTAAAGAGGAACCCGCTCTGATACCAATTGAAATTGTGGTTTGCACCGCTATTGAAATAAGCTTGAAGGTATGCTTATGTCCTAGAGGGGGGTGAAAAAGACTTTTTAAATTTTCTTGTGAATTTAAAAACTCAAGAGCATTTACAAAACAATTTACCAATTTAATATATGCAAATGCTAGTAAATTGATCACATAAGGTCTTTCTAAATGATCAACCATACTAAGTGAAGCATTTGATCAAACAGTTGATATGCATGCTTGTACTAATCTTTCAAAGATGGCATATGGGCATTTTTTCAAACATGAGATGGGCATTCAGTTAAGCACTCATATGATTAAAAAACAAAGCATAATAATAGACAAAATGCATTCATAATAATACATACGATGTACAGTGGTTCGACGATGAGTCTACTCCACTCCCGGTTCAAGTACTCAACTTCTTTGAGTACACCGGCATTCACTATCAGAGGTTTTAAATGAGGTTCACCTCTCAACCTTTATAACCTACACAAGGTTAATGCATACACAAGGACTTTCATAAGTCCTAGTCAAGAACAATGCACATATTCTCCCATGTTAGAGGCCTACGCAAGGACTTCCACGTCCTTCGCAAGGACACACACGTCCTACTCAAGGATAACTCCGAGATTAGGTCACAATCTCTAGACCCCAATCTTAACTAGAAGGGGGAATCAAACAATGGACTCTATAAGCTTAAACACTTACACGAGATGAGCTCCGATTCAACGCCATTGAATAGCTTCAGCTTCCACGAATGCTTCAGCTCCTCTTTCAAGCTCCCACGATCATCTACCAATACATATGATGTTCCTAGACTAATGCCAGGTAGGTGGGAGGAGGTGTTGGAGTTCCCTTTGCCTATTCAATACAATGGTGATAGGAACTACCAACTCTAAGTATTCAATGGCTATTGATGACCAAGAGATTCAACAAGATGGGTTAGGTCAGCTATGAATACCTTGCTTGAGTTCATTCTTCAAACCGAGCTTTAAATGCTCATTGAAGTGCCATAAATCACTTGGTTTAAATAATGAACTCTAAATAATGATGAGCAAAGGAAGGTTAGATAATGCTCTTAATTGCCCTTTCCAGTCCTCTCAATGAGTGTGCAAGTTTTGTCATTAAAGGCCTCAAGATATGCCTTTATAGAGGCCCAAAAATGAGCACAAACAGATATAAAACGGTCATATTCCAACCTGCCTGGGACCCCCTCCGGCCGACCGAATTTGAGGTCCGACCTGTCAGCCGGCCGGCCCTCAGATGGGTCGGGTAAGTGGTCCAGAAACCACAAACTTGCTAGACATATTTTAGCATATCCGACCTACTGGTCGGCTGGTCGGATAGGGCAGCCAACCTGTTGTCCGACCTGTTGGTCGGCCGGTCGGCAGGCTTGTCCAAATAGTGTATTCAAAGGGACTCTCTGGACACTTTTTCCCATGTCCGGCCGGATAGACCATCTGACCTGCTATCGGACTGGTCATTAGACCAGTCGGGTTATCAGTTTTGTTTCTTCTTTTAAAGCTACTGGTCAAGGGCCAATGTGACCGACCGGCCGGCCGGCAAGTCGACAGGCCTTATACATGGCCTAGTTTAGGCTGAGTCACGGCCTTCCTTTTAGGTGCACCAACAAAGTGAATTTACATATGTTTTTTCAAGATAGGGCACCTACACATTGAGGGTCTAAGCCTGATCAACTTGACTTGAAACCTATGGATTAAATGGCTAAGATTAAGTATGTTTAGAATGCCATAAAACCGAGTGTTTTGGGATCCTATGGGATGTCTATATACAACTTACCTTCTGAACTTGTTTTGACTTGAACTTGAGTGCAGAAAGCTGCTTCGGTCTTCAAGTCATGAGTCTTCAATCTTCGTCGGGGCTCACGAAACTCAACTGACTTAACAATCACGAAATTGACAATATGATGCACTAATCAGTGCACTAACATAATTCACAACTAAATATGAGACAAGTATTATGAGATAGCATTAATATTAAGCATTAAAATGTAACACAGCATTAATATTAACTAAGAGAGGAAAGAAGATCATACTCTGCTAGCCTCGGATCAGAACAAGTCTAATGGAACGTGCAACCAGAGCAAGCAAACCCACAAACACCACCTCAAACTAGTATACCCCTTGTGAATTTCTAACTGAATTAACTGGCATGGCAAACTAAGAAGACATTTATGCTGCAAACTGCAAAATAAACAGCCAGAGCGTCAGAATTTGTGTTGATGCCAATGTCGGAAGTTATAAATAAAGATCACTACAACAGAAGTAGACAGAACTATTGCACAACTCATCATTATAGATCAATGTTCATAAACTGTCACATCTCTACTAATAAATTACACTACTACAGAGTAGTTAAGAGATACATGTGTTGTAAAGGCAAATATCATATGCAAGGACCAAACAAATCAATACCAAATTAAGTAAACCTGAAACAGTTGTTTGCTAAGCCCACACACGTGTGGAGCCATGCCCATCCACATGTAGCCACACATGCCAATATGGAAGATGTGTATGAGATCCCAGCTTTCCATAATTCCATTAAATGAACCAGATTGATTGGATGTTCTTATGAAAAAATCAACCAGTTTTGCTTCTCAGGTCAGAGATGATATATAAAAGAAATGGATGGTTGATGTAGTTTTCTTCTAAGCATCCATTTGTTTTCTACACAGGTCCCTGTTGAGCTCTTAATTGTGCATATTCTAACCCTAATTCATCACTCATTATGCTTGTTGTTATGGTTTATATACTAAACTAATGCATGGATTTGTGATTGTAGGGATTAGAGAGAGGAATCATCAATTGAAGACTTAAAGATGCTAGTTAGAAGCAAAGAAAATCAAAGGGGCTAAGCGTCAAAGAATGAAAGAAAGAAATCAGAGAAAAGAAGAAAGAAAGCAGAAGAAGGTGCCCACGACCGGTCGTCCAAGGTCAAGGACCGGTCGTTCGACCGGTCCGCACATGCAACAGAGGAGACCCAGAGGCCACAACTCTCTGGACTGTTCACGACCGGTCGTGCGACCGGTCGTCCACTTCTGCAACCGGTCGTGCGACCGGTCCTTAAATTATTTTTCTGGGTTGAAAATCCCTAAAACTCACTGGACACTTTTTGCCGTTTTGAGACCGGTCGTCCAGTATCTGCAACCGGTCGCCTGCGTAACGAAACGTGTTCTACAAGTCCCGAAATTCTCTGCGCACTGCGTACTCTTACGCAAAATCTGGAAGTTTCCGAGGTTGCGAAGTCTCGCCACTATAAAAGGACACCTAGGGATCGTTCCTAGGGTATCATAGAAGAGTTTGAGCAAGGTGGGAGGCGGCGGAAGTGGATTTCGGAGTTCCACAACTCCTTCTAGTTTGTTTTACTGTTTTATATTTTTCTTAGTTGTTTCATGTTTCCTTGGATCATGAACGGCTAAACCTCTTAGCTAGGGCTAAGAGGTGAAGCTTGTAGTGGATCTAAGATGTTTCAATTCATTATAAGTTGGTTTTAAGATTGAATTTCATGTTTATGAACAATGGTTTGAAGTTTATACAAGTTCTAAGTAGTTTTTCTTAGTCTTATGATGACTCATGGATGTTTGGGAGAATTACTTGAGTTCTTAATTGCTTTGTGTTAGTCTAGACCTGTATGATCCGAGGAATTGGAGTACGCTCTAGTACTATGATCTTCATGTGGGAACTTCCTATCAAAGTTCTACTTTTCTGGTTTTCTGAATTATGTATATGGGACTGTGCATGTGATTTGATTCAAGTTCAAATCATGATCTAGCTTTGTCTGGTGACAGGACTTAATGATGATCATGATTATGAACTTAGTTTATTGGAATTGGGACTGACCTATGCAATTGAGCATGCTCATCCTAGCTTGCATTGAGTGAATCATATACATTGGCCTTACATATGACATAGTGTTTGGTTTAACAGCTCTACCATCCGGCTAGATAGATCTTAATATCGATTCTAGTTGAGAGAATGAGAAACCACAACGAATTGAGCATCAAGGATTGCTACAAGTGGATCCTTAAACCCCTAGTGCCTTTTTATAATTGTTTACCTTCAAATTAGTTTAAAGTTGTTACTTACATCAATCTCATACAAAATCTGGTTGTTAGCTCTCAATAGACACTATTGGATGTGTTTGTGAATTCCTACACAAGTCCCTGTGGATCGACCTCGGTCTTACCGAGTTTATTACTACATCGCAACCCTACACTTGGGGAAGTGAACAAGTTTTTGGCGTCGTTGCCGGGGACTTTGACGGTTTTTTCATAGATTTCTGAAAATAGAATCTATTTAGGATTTTTAAGAATAGCTTTAACTTAGTTTATTTTGATTTGTTTTCTTTTTCAGGGATTTCTAGGAAGTTGAAGAAGACATAAGGATCTCAAGTGCTCGAATCAGGTTCTATCTTTCTGAATCTTACTCTTCTCCTTCCCCTATTCATTCCTATCATATTCATCTCTTGTAGAGTGGGTGGAGACTCCTTTTGGATCTCTGAAAGGTAGGCCTTGTGCCACCTAGATTCCTATTGGTCGGCTCTGCTGTCTTGGATCACCTTGTGCTCAGAGATTTCTCTTCTCACCTCTACTCCTCTTTCTTCTTTTTCTGCACTTTTCTTAAAGGATTCAAAGAGTGGGTGGGGAGTTCTTTGAACCCATATTGACCAGGAGAAATCGGTCTCTATCCTTGCTTCTGGCTTAGCCATTGCAAGACACCTTGTGCTTCGGTCCTAGAGAAGAGTAAAGAAGGGAAGGAAGAATTCGTTTCTCTTCTCGTTTCATATTTTTTTTGGATTTGCATGCCACATTGGGCTCGGGATTCCAATAACCGACTCATTAGTGAAGGGGAAATAGTTGAAGGAATTGACAGAGAGCCACGTGCTAGGAGACATCTAAACTCTTTAATTTTGTCTGAAAACATGGCTGCAAATCAACCTAATCCGATGGCCAATCTTAATCTGGGCCAAAACCAAACTGAAACAGGGGAGAATGTGGTTGAGAATGTTCCCCGACCAAGAACTTTACGTGATTTCTTGCAACTAGTAAGAGCGAGCACTCCCTCATGCATAGTTTTTTCACAAAATGCAGGGAATGTGGATTTGAAACAGGGAGTGATCCAACTTCTCCCTAAATTCCATGGATTAGACAGTGAAAGTGCCTATCAACACCTTAAGGAGTTTGATGAGGTAATAACCACCATGCACTTTGCTAATGTGACTGATGATGTGGTGAGACTCAAATTCTTCCCTTTTACTCTTAAAGATAAAGCTAAAGGTTGGCTTCATGCATTAAGGCCAAGATCAATTGGTGCATGGACTGATATGCATAGGGAATTTAAAAAAAATTCTTCCCTACTCACAAAACAAACATGTTGAAGCGCCTTATCATGAACCTTCTTCCAATGTTGGGAGAGGTTTAAGGACTTATTAAACGCATGCCCACATCATGGCTATGAAATTTGGCGGATTATAAGCTTTTTCTATGAAGGACTGACTTCACCCATGCGCCAATTTATAGAGATGATGTGTAATGGGGAGTTCATGAATAAAGAAGCTGATGAAGCATGGGATTATTTGGAAGAATTGGCTGAGAATGCACAGTCTTGGGATACATCGAAACCAACAAATTCCAATACTAGCCAACAAAGAGAAAAAGGAGGAATTTATGTCTTATCAGAAGAGGATAGCATAAGTGCACGGGTGGCTAGCCTCATAAGAAAAGTTGAGGCCATGGAATTAAGGAAAGGAGAGACGAACAACTCTAAGGACGTTGAAACTGTTTGTGGGATTTGTGCCGGAAATCAACATGCAACACAAGATTGTCCCGCAATCTCAACATTCCAAGAACAAGCAAATGCATAAACAGTTATCAACGGCAATTAGGTGCTTCAAACTCAAACACGTATGATTCTAGTTGGAAGAACTATCCCAACTTCAGTTGGAGGAATGGACCCACTGCGAATGCAACCAATATCCCTCAAGCTCAACCTATACTAGGTCCATCTCTAGTCAGTACTCCAAAAGTTACGCTAGAGGAGATGTTGGGTGCATTTGTATCGGTCCAAGCTGAGTATAACAAGACTAATTCTCTGAAAATAGATGGGTTAATGCAAAAGCAATTGAAATTTAATCAAAATACAACCCAAGCCATCAATGACTTGAAAACCTCAATGGCTAGGGTTGAATCTCACCTCAGTGCTAGGGAGAAAGGCACACTTCCTGCCCAACCTCTTCCTAACCCAAGGACCCAATTTGAGATACAAGATGCAAGCTCATCCT
The DNA here is from genome assembly GCA_003013855.2 of Liriodendron chinense. Classification (NCBI taxonomy): domain Eukaryota; kingdom Viridiplantae; phylum Streptophyta; class Magnoliopsida; order Magnoliales; family Magnoliaceae; genus Liriodendron; species Liriodendron chinense. Next base: position 5,416,883 of record ML058362.1, read on the forward strand.
CCCAACATATGGAGCATGTTCAAGCTATCACCACTTTGCGAAGTGGGAAAATAATTGATAAATCTAATCCGGTGAAGGCCCCACGCCTAATGATCCGAAAATTTCCAAAGAGGATGATAACCTGAAAAACACTCCACAAGAGAAAGAACCGGAAAGGCAATACAAGCCGGTTGCCCCGTTTCCACAAAGGTTTATTTCACCTAAACCTTTAAACAAAAATCTGAAAATTTTAGAGGTTTTCAAGCAGGTGAAGATCAACATCCCATTGTTGGATGCCATTAAACAAATACCGTCATATGCTAGGTTTTTGAAGAATCTTTGTACGATAAAAAGAAAAATACATGAGCAAAAGAAGGCATTTTTGACAGAAAATATAAGCACAATTATAAATCACGGGATGCCCAAGAAATACAAAGACCCTGGTAGTCCGACAATATCTTGCATAATTGGAGACTACCGGGTGAAGCATGCTTTACTTGATCTAGGGGCAAGTGTGAACCTCATTCCATACTCGGTCTACGAACAACTTGGGTTAGGTGAATTGAAACCCACCAAAACCACACTCCAACTTGCTGATAGATCCATTCGTATTTTGAGAGGGATAATTGAGGACGTTCTTGTCCAAGTTGACAAGGTCTACTACCCAATGGACTTCATTGTCTTGGACACACAACCCATGATTAATACTGGCCCTCAAATTCCTATCATACTTGGCCGGCCATTCCTAGCTACATCAAACGCTATCATCAATTGTAGGAGTGGGGTCATACAAATGTCATTTGGTAATATGACGATTGAGTTAAATGCTTTCAATGTTGACAACCAACAAGAGGATGAAGATGGAGAGGTCCACGAAATAAACATGATCAATTCTATTGTGGAAGATCGATCCCTCCCAACTCCTTACCCCAATCACTTTGAAGAAGATGTGACCTATTCTCTTGATAAGAATGTTGATGTGATAGGGGACATAGTCACACCTTTTGAGTCGGTATTGGCACATAACGTTAGCCAAGAGAAGGATGTGGATACAACACTTTATTGTACTGAGAAATCAATTCATATTTCCACACCTCTATGGATCATGCATACCGATCTTTACCAACCCTGGGATGATCCATACTTGCAAAATAAATGCCCAGGTAAATTTGAAGGGAGACATAATTTTTCTGATAAATATGATACTGCCTTCTCTTATACATGTGGTGAAAACATTAATGAATCCATTGAAATTCTTTTTTGGAATTTTCAGTGGCTTATCTGGATCACTCACACACATGTATACTGTAATGCAGGATATTGGATGACATTATTGCAAAACCTTTTGATCCATCTAATGATTCTGCTTGACTTTATGCTTTTGGATGAGTTGTTGGAATTGATCTCCTAGTCTGACAGAGGTATAAAGTAGTTAGGATTAGGATTTTATTGCTTTTGTTTACTTTTGCTTAGGTTTATTAGAAGGAGGAAGAATTTCACTTTTCACTTTTTCAGGTACTCTCATTCCTCACTCCCTTTTATGTTCAAATTGCTCTCATGTTATGTTCATTGCGCATCTTTTACATTGAGGACAATGCAAGATTTGGTTGGGGGGTGTAGGATCACTTGGATGAATCCAGCGTTTTGTAACATTTCGAGCAATTATGTAGAAAATTTTTAATTTTCCTAAAATTCAAAACTCTTTTGAAAAACTTTGTTTCTATGCATTCAAGATAATATGAGCAAAAGAGGAGGAGATATGAAGTGTATGAGGTTGTATGTCTGGAACTTCTCATCACATAATGGCTTTATATGTGAATTCCCCTAGTTATGTGATTGATAGAAAATTTGAACACTTTTACACCTAGTTCACATTACACGATTTTCATGAGTTGAAAGAATTATGTGATTTGTGGGTTAGCTAGACTTTGATTTAAGGTGTTGAGAAACCAGGCCGGGGTACTTTGTCCATCCTTGTCCATGGGAAAATAACGAAAGATATGGATTTCTAAAAATCCTATCTAATTTAAAAGAAAAAGGGAAATGAAGGATGAAATTGGGAAAGATGGAAAAATGGTGGAAATTCCGATTAGGGCTACCTATTACCAATCGGGGGATGGTCTACCCGTAACCAAAACCGGAAATGGGACGTAGTGTGAAAGCCGTCGGAAGGACAGTAAGGCAAATTCCCGTCATTGGCTTGTTGTTGCTCTATATACCTTGAGATCTCTAGTCTGGTTGATCTATGAAGAAGATAATCCTTGAAACTCATGAGATGAATTTTCACTATGCACACTAGGTTGGGTTTGTTTAAGTTCTTTTATTTATCAACCAATCAGCGGGAATTTCATATGGATGCTTGTCATGTTTTGAGGGTTTACAATTTCAACCTCTGTCACCTAATATTTCTGAATTTTACACTTGTATGTCTTGAGATGCATAGAAGAATAGTTTCTGAAAGCGAGTTGAGTTTTGAAGAATGGAATTAGTTTCACGCATTTTTTGCTCGGGACTAGCAAAATGCTGGTTGGGGGGTGTGTTGAGCTCTTAATTATGCATATTTTAACCTCAATTCATCAGTCATTATGCTTGTTGTTATGGTTTATAGACTAAACTAATGCATGGATTTGTGATTGTAGGGATGAGAGAGAGGAAGCATCAATTGAAGACTTAAATATGCTAGTTAGAAGCAAAGAAGATCAAAGGGGCTAAGCGTCAAAGAATGAAAGAAAGAAGTCAGAGAAAAGAAGAAAGAAAGCAGAAGAAGGTGCCCACGACCGGTCGTCCAAGGTCAAGGACCGATCGTCCGACCGGTCCGCACATGCAACAGAGGAGACCCAAAGGCCACAACTCTCTAGACTGTTCACGACCGGTCGTGCGATCGGTCGTCCACTTCTGCGACCGGTCGTGCGACCGCTCCTTAAATTATTTTTCTGGGTTGAAAATCCCCGAAACTCACTAGACAGTTTTTGCCGTTTTGAGACTAGTCGTCCAGTATCTGCAACTGGTCGTCCAGCCACTGCGACTGGTCGCCTGCGTAACGAAACGTGTTCTACAAGTCCCTAAATTCTCTGCACACTGCGTACTCTTACGCAAAATCTAGAAGTTTCCGAGGTTGCGAAGCCTCCCCACTATAAAAGGACACCTAAGGATCGTTCCTAGGGTATCTTAGAAGAGTTTGAGCAAGGTGGGAGGCGGCGGAAGTGGATTTCGGAGTTCCACAACTCCTAATTTGTTTTACTGTTTTACGTTTTTCTTAGTTGTTTCATGTTTCCTTGGATCATGAACGGCTAAACCTCTTAGCTAGGGCTAAGAGGTGAAGCTTGTAGTGGATCTAAGATGTTTCAATTCGTTATAAGTTGGTTTTAAGATTGAATTTCATATTTATGAACAATGGTTTGAAGTTTATACAAGTTCTAAGTAGTTTTTCTTAGTCTTATGATGACTCATGGATGTTTGGGAGAATTACTTAAGTTCTTAATTGCTTTGTGTTAGTCTAGACCTGTATGATCCGAGGAATTGGAGTATGCTCTAGTACTATGGTCTTCATGTGGGAACTTCCTACCAAAGATCTACTTTTCTAAATTATGTATAGGACTGTGCATGTGATTTGATTCAAGTTCAAATCATGATCTAGCTTTGTCTGGTGATAGGACTTAATGATGATCATGATTATGAACTTAGTTTATTGGAATTGGGACTGACCTATGCAATTGAGCATGCTCATCCTAGCTTGCATTGAGTGAATCATATACATTGGCCTTACATATGACACAGTGTTTGGTTTAACAGCTCTACCATCCGACTAGATAGATCTTAATATCGATTCTAGTTGAGAGAATGAGAAACCACAGTGAATTGAGCATCAAGGATTGCTACAAGTGGATCCTTGAACCCCTAGTGCCTTTTTTATAATTGTTTACCTTCAAATTAGTTTAAAGTTGTTACTTACATCAATCTCATACAAAATCTAGTTGTTAGCTCTCAATAGACACTATTGGATGTGTTTGTGAATTCCTACACAAGTCCCTATGGATCGACCTTGGTCTTACTGAGTTTATTACTACATCGCAACCCTACACTTGGGGAAGCGAACAGTCCCATCTGATGAAAAGCTCTTACCTCACACCCTTGTGCTATTTTGTCGCATGTGGTTGGCAAGGCACCATGCAAGTGGTTTTGCTAACCTCACCCAATTTTTTTTTTTTTTTAAAGTTAACTAGCCTCACCCAAAACTTATGCTCTGGGTTTAAGAATCAGGTCAGTTAGAGATCTGGTGAGCCAAAAATATGCAAAAGAAATGGACAATCAACAATTAATGTAAATGTGTGGCCATTTGATGAGTGGACAGACCTGAATTCTGCACAAGGACCTATGCGTTAACCAATTTTTTCAGTTTAGCTCTGATAATTTGTGGATTTGGATCTCTCGACATTTGAGGAAAAAATGAAATATTTGTAAAATCTAATTCTAGAAAATTCATGCCTACTGAAAATTATACAAAATTGATACTCACCGAAAATAATCTTTGCCCTTTACCACCAAATCCACCACCAACCCTTCTTGTAATCACATGGACATTATGGTGAGGCCCAAGTTTGATCTAAAAACCATCATTGTGTATTAGTTAGTCTTCATTAACATGTTTATAGACAACTTAGTAGCTTCTTTTACCAGAGATTTTCATGAGCCCACACACATGATGTACGTCTATACGTGGCCAAGTACCAGACTACTTCAAAACAAGATACTAAATAGCATCAGCTATATCTACAAAGATTTACCCAAAATTGAATAAGAGAATCACTATCCAATACTGCAATTTCTTGTGCTTAGGTTCATGAAGCAAAACCTGCACAGAAATGGATTGTCATTTAGGATCAATGAAGGCACACAAAGATTAGCACCAAAGCAGTGAAACACAGTCTTAAGATTACCTAAAAAAAACTAATGTGTACGTATCTATGGCCTTTGACAGTAAATCGAAGGAATGAACAGAGCTTTCCATGTCAAACATGAGTTCCTGTATTAGATAAAAGTCATCTATTCTAGCTTAAATGTAAAAGGCATACCTGTTGCTGATTCCTGAGTTTACTTTGAAAGCTATGATAACAATTGGCATAACCAAATCAATAGACAATAAAAGAAAATTAGTATCTTTTCATTTCAATGGAAGGGTCGGACAAAAGGCAGAATATGGAAAACCAACATGTTTCACAATCTGACGAGTGCAATTAACAATATATCCTTCATGCTAGGGGAAACAATGTTATTCAGGAGTACACAATATTATGAATTAAAGATAAAATAATTGCTTAATTAAATAATTGATAAATTCTCTATATTAGATAGAGTGCACCTGGATGAAGATCAGGAAATAATGAAAGAAGAAATCACGATCACAATACAGTGGAGGCGCGATCCATGACGTTTTCCTGAAGACTATTCGTGCCCTTTTCTCTATCAATTCTGAAATCAATATATTATTGCAGCGACAATCCTTGGGATACAACCACCGGACGCCCTATCAGAATTGCCGATTTTACCAGACAAGTGAATGATGCTCTTATATCCAAGTAACAAAACTAATTAAACTAGAAGAAAAAATCGGGATTTTTCTATGTTAAGAGAGAGAGAGAGAGAGAGAGAGAGAGAGAGAGAGGCTACGGCTGCTGTAATAGGGTTTTCTCTGTGTGTTTTCTTATTCCTAAAAGCAACCAATATAAATAGGACTGACCGGACAGACACATGGCTACACCTGGCACACACGTGTCTTTTAACATTCTGATTAGTTACAACGTGCTTCCGAGAGAATCGGTCAAAAGAAAGAATCGGTCAAGACAAGAGAAAAATAAAAAAAAGGAAAATAAAATATATCAAGTAGACAAGCCCAAGCCCGAGCACGAGCACGGCATGCACGACATGATGCAGCGCGGTGGGTGGGCGTGTGTTCGCTCGCCTCAAGTGCAAGGCTGCGATGTAGTAATAATTCTAAGTAAGACCAAGGTCGATTCTTAGGGATTGTCGTAACAATTTTAAGTTTTAAAACTAGGATGGGCTAAATTTGGATTTGTATCGATTGGTAGAAATTAAGAACATAAAACTATCTATTTTATACTTAAATCAGGGAAATAAACACTAGAGTGCCAATGATCCACTAATAATCATTTACAATGCCAATTTAAACAATTTAAGCCAATAACACAATTGGAATCGAAGTTCTATCCCTATCTAATCGGAATATAGAGCAATCAAATCATCATAATGCATCTAACATAGATGGATCATCCACTGATATGGTTCTCTCATAAACAACTAAGGCATTTGGTGTATTCAATCACACAACACAATCCTTCACAAAACAAGCAAGATCACATTCATGATTCTTCCTTAAGCCTTGTCACTAGACTTGATTTAGAAGCATAAATTGAACTTCTATTGAACCAAAATCAATACATAAACAACTATCTCAGATCCAATCAAAAGATAAAAATCCCTTCTAGTTTAGTTCTAGATAAGCTTTTAGGAAACTTAGTTTGTAAGATTCCCTAGCATCCAACATATCATGATGACTTTAGGATCTCTACAATGCAAAATCCTATCAATCAACACCTCATTAAAAAATATCAGTAATCAAAACATCCCATTGTAAATAACTAAAAGCTTCATAAGAGATAGAAGATTAACTAAAAATACTAACTTTATTTCAAACTAGAACTATAAGTGTTCTTCATTAAACCAAAAAGTACTTGAACTGATTCGAATTAAGCATAGTAAATAACTAAAAGCTTCACCTCTTAGCCCTAGCTAAGAGATTTAGCCAACCATTAATAGGTTAAACGGAAACTCAAAGGAAAAACTACTAAAACATAGAAAAACCGAGTTTGGAGGGGTTGCGGCGCTCCACAGTGATCTCCTTCACCTCCCACGACTTCCTTAGCCTTCTATGATATGTTTAGATCCACCCCTAGGTGTCCTTTTATAGCTTTGGAGCTCCACCGTATGAGAAAATCGTGAAACCGGATGTCCTAGCCGCACTAGGAAACCAGAAAATTGCGAAATAGAAAGTGTAGCTTGCTGTCTTCATGCTGCCGACCGGTCAAGACCGGTCGGACCTGTCTAATGGATTGTCCAGAATGTACAGAGGGGTGATCTTCACATGGCCGACCGGTCTTGACCGATCATGGCCCTTTTTCTTTGATTTCTTTTCTTTCTCTCTTCTCCTTCTTTCTTCATCATTCTTTGGCCCACCTTCTTTCATCATCAAAGAGCTTATAAATAAGTCTTTTACCCATCAATTGGGTGAAGTCTCTCTCACATTCCTACATACACAAAACATGCATTAAATTAGTCTTTTAACCATGCAAAACATGCATATCATGTGATGTAATGGGTTGTAAAATGTATAAATTAGAGGCTCAACAGCGCGCACGTGCGTGTGTGGTCTATGGTATAGCATACCCAGGAGAATAACAAAAGGTACTCTTACACCCTTATAAATAAAGTAGAAAAAAGGTTCCCTTCATTTTCTAATGTGGGACTATTCCCACTTGCAAGGAACAAGAGAACTTTTTCTCCTCTTTCTCTTTCTTTGTTTTTTCAAAAAACATAAATTTAAACCAACAATCCTCCACTATTTTTAAAAGACCAAAAGATATACGAGCATCTGACCAAACGTGCATAAACTAAGGTGTCTTTTGGATTTGAACCTTAGCATAGTATGAAATAATCCTTTACCATAGACTTAATGGATAAAACCTTCAAAACCAAGCTATATAAGCGGTAAGTTCAATAATTCACACACACGTGTGATCGCCACTTTTGTAATGTATCGTATCATGCACTTTTACGGCCATGTGATTTTCCCTTTTCATGAGCGCTCTAGAGAATTAGCCAAGTTCTCATAGAAGGCGGCCAATCCTTCACACTTATATAGGTGCATCTATCAAGAATGCACTTATGACTTTGCATTCCACCCATAAGGACTATAGAACTCATTAAGAGGTTTGACCTCACCCTCCAATATTGTCACAAGTAGTACATTTAATGGGACGGAAACCTGATTTCCATATTTAGTACTTCACTGAATCACTCTGTAACTCGTTTTTTCCATTAAACCTGTTTTCTGGGATCTCCAGTCATTTAGGTTGGGTTATCATTACAGGCAATTCACTCAATTGTCTTAAGTCCCATTCCTCTTGCTGTTTCATAAACTTTTTCTCTTGCAAGGCCTTTAATTAAGGGATTCACCAGATTTTTTGGTGATCTTATCTCATTTATAGAAACTACTCCTTCTTTGAGTAGTTCTCTAATCCTACTATATTTTATACCTATAGGTCTTCTTTTACCATTATATTGTGCATTACTTGCACGCTGAATAGTTGCATTACTGTCACAATTAAGTTTTACTAAGGGTACAGGTTTATTCCAAAATGGAATGTCATATAGAATATTCCTCAACCATTCAGTCTCTTCCGCAGCAGAGGTCAATGCTATAAGCTCTGATTCCATTTTAGAATCAGAGATAATAGATTATTTCTTAGACTTTCAAGTAATAGCCCCTCCTCCTATAAGAAAAATGTAACCACTAGTTGCTTTACAACCAGAAATTGAATTCCAATCAGCGTCAGAATATCCTTCTAATACTGTTAGAAATCTACCATAATGCAAACCATAGTGATAAGTTTTCTTTTAAGTACCTTATACTCTACGAATAGCTTCCCAATGTTTATCACCAGGATTACTAGTGAATCTACTTCATTTACCAACAGTATAGGCAATGTCTGGTCTTGTACAATTCATTGCATAGATTAAACTACCAATGATACTAGCACATTCATTCTGATCCACACTTGTCCTTTTATTGGGATATAAATGAACACTGGGGTCATAAGGTGTACACACAGGTTTGCAATTTTATATTTTTTCAGAATGGATTCAATATAATGAGATTGAGAAAGAATTATCTCATCTTTTTTTCTGATAATTTTAATCCAAGAATTACATTTGCCATACCTAAGTCTCTCATTTCAAACTTGAAAGATAAGAATGCCTTAGTGTGGTTAATAACCGAGATATTAGACCCAAATATTAAAAGGTCATCTACGTACAAGCATATAATCACACTCATGGTCCCATTATTTTTATAATATATGCATTTATCCACTTCGTTTATATTAAATCCATAAGATTAAGAATGGAATCGAATTTAGTATGCCACTGCTTAGGTGCCTGCTTTAAACCATATAAAGATTTGACGAGTCTACACACTTTAAAAGGTTAAGTAGGGTTTACGAACCCTTCAAGTTGGTTCATGTAAATTTCTTTATCGAGATCTCCATGTAAAAATGCCATTTTAATATCCATTTGATGTATTAACAAGTTTTGTAAAGATGCAATAGCAATTAATACTCGTATGGATGCTATTCTAGAGACAGGCGAATAGGTGTCAAAGAAGTCTATTCCTTCCTTCTGTTTAAATCCCTTGGCTACTAGTCTGGCTTTGTATTTATCTATAGAGCCATCTGGTCTTAATTTTTTTCCTAAAGATTCACTTACAACCAAGAGGTTTCTGACCATCGGGTAAGTTTACTAGATACCAAGTGTGATTTGACAAGATGGAGTCTATCTCCACATCTATGGCCTCTTTCCAAAAGGAGGCATCATGTGAGGACATAGCCTCCTGAAATGAAATAGGGTCGCTCTTTACACTGTAAGAGTAAAAATTGGGTCCATAATCTTTAGCCTTCTTAGCTATTTTGCTAGCTCTAGGCAAAACATTTAAATCAAGAGGTTATGGGGAGAGGCGTTTATTATTAGATTTAATTCCAGATTCTGGAATGTCACCCCCACTAATTTCTGACTTAAAAGAAAATGAATTCTCATAAAAATCCGCATCTCTAGACTCTATAATAATTTAATCATGTATGGTTAAAAACCTATATGCCTTACTATTAAGAGCATATCCAACAAATACACAACTCACCATTTTATTTCCTAATTTTGGTCTTTTATGATCAACTAATCTAACATAGGGGAGATAACCCCAAGTCTTAATGTAATTTAAGTTAGGGGCCCTACCTTTCCACAACTCATATGAAGATTTATCACATTTACTTCAAGGCATCCTATTTAGTATATAGGCAGCCGTCAGAATTGCTTCACCCCATAAGCTATTAGGTAGTCCTGATGAACTAAGCATAACATTCACTAAATCTATTAAAGTTCTATTATTCCTTTCAGCAACTCCATTTTGCTTAGGAGTATAAGGAGCAGTGAATTGATGTATGATCTCATTGGATTCACAAAATTCACTGAAGGCTAATGAGGTATATTCACCTCCTCTTTCACTTCTAAGGCATTTGATTTTACGACTAAGCTGATTTTCCACCTCAGCCTTATAAGTTTTAAACATATCTAAGACTTCATCTTTGGACCTAATTTGGTAAATATAATAAAACCTAGAATTTTCATCTATAAAGGTGATAAAATATTTCTTTCCTCCTCTAATTTATGTCTCTTTTATATCACAAATATCAGAGTTAATTAATCCTAGAAGATCAGAATTTCTTTCTACTGTTTTAAAAGGCTTCCTAATCAACTTGGCTATACTACAATGTTTACATTTGATAGTAGAACTAGAGTCACATAGTCTAGGTATGAGATTTAAAGAACTCATCCTTTTAATATATTTATTGTTAATATGGCACAATCCGCAATGCCATATTTGCACATTATGTACACTAATCATGTAAGCAGCAGAAGAAGAAATATTATTCATATCGATTAATAACTTGTACATACCATCTACCTTATAGGCTTTACTACAAACTTTCCATTTTTATAAAAACCAACTTGTCGACATTCGGTAACAACTTTAATACCTGCCTCATCTAACAAATGATGAGATACAAGATTTTTTCTTAGTTCAGGAACATACAATACATCCTTCAAGGTGAGCTCTCACCCTGAAATGAACTTGAGAGTCACACTGCCTTTTCCAGCTATCTTAGCAGTTGTTGTACTGGCCATATGAACAACTTGATGATGTTGGGACGGTTCATAAGAGTTAAACCATGCTCGGTCCGATCCAACATGTCTTGTAGCTCCCGAATCCAGCCACCATCCCTCTTTCACATTGATAGCACGTCTCCGTGATCATGGCCATCAATTGTTCTTCATTATCAGCTTTATCAAATTTTTCAGTTACAGCTACATTAACTTGAGCTTTCCCTTTACAGTTTCTACAGTACCTAGCAAAATGATCTGGAACACCACACACAAAACAACCCGTCTTAGCTTTTATTTTTTTTGAACTTCTTGTGAGGTTTTTTGGGGTCATAATTAGGTTTATTATAAGCATTGAACATCTTTTGGGGTTGTTGATTTTTTGAATCTACATGATGCACTTTAGGACGTCCATCATCCTTACAATCTTGAAGGTGGACCTCCTCTTGAATACGAATATTAACAATCAACCTTTCCATGGTCAATTCCTCAATTTTACGTCTAAGTTCCTTCTGAAATTCTTTCCACAAAGGAGGGAGTTTATCAATTACCGATGCAACTAGGTATTGATCATCCACCTTAATCCCTTCCTGTATCACATCATTGAAGAGAAGTTGGACCTCTTCAGTTTGAAATATAACAGATTTACCATCTACCATCATGTAGTGGTTAAATCAGCTCACAACATATTTTTAGATTAAACCTCTTCATTACAATATTTCTTAGTTAAAGCACTCCAGAGTTCCTTGGATGACTTATGATCACAATAAAGATCAAACATGGGGTTTGTGATACATTTAAGAATATGATCTTTACGAAGATCATCATCATCCTCCCATTTGTTCATTTTCCATGTCCGATAGGGTGTTTGCTCGCCTCAAGTGTAAGGCTGCGATGTAGTAATAAAACTCGGTAAGACCGAGGTCGATCCATAGGGAATTGGATAACAAATTCCAAACTATTCCAGCAACTTAGTTTGCAATAGATAAGAGATTTAATTGGAATAATTATGCTAAAACAGTAACTGAATGAAAATCAGTAGTTTAAGGTACTAAGGCATTCAAGGATCCACTTGTAGCAATCCCATGCCAATCCAATCAATCCAAGCAAGATACACAACTAGATTTGAAGTCCTATCTCTCATCTAGTTGGAAAATAAAGCATTAAACACATTCAATCCCATTCAAGTTGAACTTCCAAGTTCTAGTCCCATTCAATCAATGTAAAATTCAAAATCATAGCCTTCGGAGTAACAGCCATGCCTATGGACTATGGCTTACTCAAGGACTAATATAATTCGAATCTAAACAAGCACCATATGATAATCTCAGAGAATTGCAAGGAATCCATGTCCGGAGCACATGAACTCTCATAAAACATCTCAAACTATCAACTTGAAGAACTAGAATAAATAAAAATCCAAACTTGAATTGAAATTACTTGAATTAAACTGAATCAAACTTGAAATTAGTTACAAGCTTCACCTCTCAGCCTTAGCTGAGAGATTCTAGCTGAACATTGTCATGCTACAACTAAAACTCATGAAAGAAAACATAAAAACTAGAAAAACCGGAGTTTGGAGGGTTGCAGACGCTCCACGACGGCTTTCTCTCTCTAGCACCACGTCCCTTAGCTTCTCTGATACCCTAGGAAGAGCCCCTAGGTGTCCTTTTATAGTGAGGACGCTCGGTTGCGTCGGAATCTTCCAGAAACCGCGTAAGGTTACGCGGTGCGCAGTATCTTTCGAAGCTCAAAATAGCAATTGCCTGTTTTTGTATGTGGCCTAGCTGACCGGTCACGACCGGTCGGACCACTCTTTTGGCAGTCCAGTGAGTGCAGATGGGGGGCCGACTTGTTGGCCGACAGGTCTTGACTGGTCGGACTGGGTTGGCCAACCGGTCACAACCGGTCGGACCTGCTTATGGTCTTGTTCCAGCGAGCTCAGCAGAGGGCACCGACCGGTTGGCTGACCGGTCAAGACCGGTCGGACCAACTGGTCCTTCTTCTAGTGGTTTTCAAAGGTGTGGCCAACCGGTCGGACTTGCTATTCTTCTTCTTTTTCTTCTTTTCTTTATTCTCTTTTCTCCCTCTTTCTTCTTCATTCTTTGGTCCACCTTGGACCTTCATTCACAGGTTCTAAATGGACCCTTTTTTGTCTCCAATTGAGTGAAGTCTGCTCTCATCCCTACAATCACAAAACATGCGTTAGATGGGCCTTTTAATCATAAAAACCATGCAGATAATGTGATGTAGTGGGCTATGCAATGTATAAATTGGAGGTTCAACATAGGGTTATAAACTCTGAGTATCTGGTTCTTCCTTTAATACATATAGAAGTTTCTCTTTTCTCAATAGAAACTCTATTTTCTTTTCCAATCTCTTAAAATTAGTTCCATCAAATAAATCAATGGTTACGGTAGTATGGGAAAAATTCTTAGAGGAAGACATAAATTTCTAAAGGCAGATTAAATAAATGTATATAAGAGATCAAATATAATCTGAATAGACAGTTAATCTGATAAACCAGAAGGGTAAGACGATGTCATGCAATTAAGAATATGATCTTTATAAAGATCATCATCATCCACCCATTCGTTCATTTTCCATGTCCGATAGGGTTATAAACTCTGAGTATCTGGTTCTTCCTTCAATACGTATAGAAGTTTTTCTTTTCTCAATAGAAACTCTATTTTCTTTTTCCATCTCTTAAAATTAGTTCCATCAAATAAATCAATGGTTACAGTAGTATGGGAAAAATTCTTAGAGGAAGACATTAATTTCTAAAGGCAGATTAAACAGAGGTATATAAGAGATCAGATATAATCTGAATAGACAGTTATGGGTAAGATGAATCTGACCGTACAACAAGTCAGATTTAATAAAGTATCAAATATTAATGATAGATCTAATTGATTTGAACTGTCTGATAAACAGATTTAATTAATTCTGAATTATGAATACATGTATAAACAATAACAGAATATTATATTAATATAATCTCCAACTCTATAATCAACTAGAAAGGATATAACATGTTAACGTCTGATTCTGGTAACATGTTCTTCCAAATGTTCACCCTCCTTCAGGTAAGCTCCCCTTTAGACCTGAAAGCCAAAGAAGAAAGCTAAGGGTGGCCAGTGTTTGGCGGTTAGCCCTCCAAAGCTTAAGTCAGACAGGATTTGACAGTAAGATGAAGTGTGAGACATGGGTTTTTAGATTTCGTACCTTCATCATCAATGGGTCATCTATTTGTATAGGTCCGGGTGGTCAGGTTTGTTACGCAAGCCGTCGAGATCACTGCTGATATTAAGGGATAAGGTGCTTATCCCATTAGTCCTTATCCCTTAGAGTAAGGGAAGGCGTAACCACTTTAGATGTCTAATTAATTACGCCTAATCATAGAGACTCCTCATGATTTTGAGCCGTGAATAGAGACAAGCCCAAAACTGGTCTATACGGGCTGCTGGTACTATAAGATGGAAGGACGTCCCTACCAAAGACTAGAGATCAGGGCAGCTCATATCACAGGGATGTCGTCAGTCGACGACCAGAGACCAAGACTATTCGGATAACGAAATATCATCGCTTGTCCCGCACTCACATCCTGCGACTAGCGATTAGTCCTGCTCATATATTCGGGAGTGTGTACGGACGTGTCTACGCGATATACGAGCTGCGACCATAGGAGCTCATTGGTCGAATGATTAGGTCGTGCCTTTACGGAGTCAAAAGGCACTCGGGAGTCTTGGGTCTTAAACCTCATCGACGACCAATATCCTATAACAGATGCCCCCCAAGTCCTTGACGTTGAGGAGTCTAAGCGAAGGACTTACTTGTATGCACATGTAACCGCCTAATGCGTTTTTTGGAGGAGAAGCCGTACATGATTGAGCCCTCATTTATGAGCGCCAGCTTTCCACAGCTTTTCGACTAGGATGAAATGAAGCGGCGCCCGCCACATGCCTCCGGAGTTAATGATCGTGCCCGTTCGACTGTAGTACCAAACGAATGGTCGCCGCGTGTCGCCCAAATCTTGAAGGAATGATTGCTTATAAATATACGAAGCTTGTGAAGATTTCTTCATTTCGAAGTTTTATCGAAGGATTTCAAAAAAGTTCTTCTCTCCTTGTTCCTGTCTCCCTCTGGTGTCCCTGCCTCTCTCTGGCGTAACTTTCATTTTTTTCTTTTGAGGTATTCTCCCTTCCTTGTTCTCTTCCTTGAACGAAAATGGTGAGAGATTCCGATCATGAGGTTGTCCCTTTGGGGGACGCAACTCCGGATTCTTCTTCTTCAAACAACGTAAGAGTCCCTGCGGGGAGATACTCTGCCTCCGGGTATTCTTCGGTAATGACGGAGGAATGATTAACTGAGTTACGGGAAAGATACCGGATCCCTAACTCCGTCATTCTCCGATTACCTAGAGAGGGAGAGACTCTGGATTCCCCACCTCCGGGCTGTGTGGCCCTATACAGCTACTTTTTTATTCTTGGTGTGCGTCTTCCCCTTCACCCCTTTATCTGAAACGTACTTCGTATCTACAAAATTGCCCCTGGACAACTCATTGTAAATGGCTGGAGGGTTGTTCTGAGTGCTTTCGTTCTCTGGAAACAAGACGAAAATGAAGATTTAACCGCCGAAGAGTTCCTTAGAATGTTCCAACTCAAGCAGGCTCCTTCCAGTGAGGGTTGGTATTATCTATGCTCCTAGCACTGAGATAATTACGTTTTGGGAAAATCCACTTCAAATTACCCTAGGTAGAGGAAACAGTGGTTTTATGCCTCTGAAAATTAGGAATCTGACGTAGGATCCACCCCTGGGTGCCATAACGTGAGTCGCTTCTTTGGTGAAGGTGGGTAAATCTTCATTTTGCCATAATTTTCGTAGTAGTCTTAATTTCCTATTTACCCAGCTCTGCTCGTGTTCGCAAGTATTCCGACTGGTGGAAAGCTGAGCTTGAAAGGGTGGATTAACGAGAAGATTGTTAAAATCTACAAGCTGTCAGTTAGTGACAGGAATATCGAGTCCACCCTCTCACTCCCACGACTTGTTGCTTCCGGACTAATATCTCAGGAGGAAGTTACCATGGCGAACGTTGGTGAGAAGAGAGGATTGTTGTCTTGCCTGAGGGGTAGTAGCTCGAAAAGACAGAAGAAGACGACGGCCGATCCATCTCATCCATTTGGTCGGTCAGGTGAGCCTACCCGAGGCTCGTAACCATGCGACCCCCTTCCTGAGTCTACGACAGATGCTCCGATGGTTTCTCTAGAGCCGCTGGTTATTGATATCATTGATAACTCCCCGAGAAGCGATGAGGCAAGGGCCAAGTCGTCCCTCGAGTGAAGGGCATCGCGAGCCTGAAGTTGCTCGCAAGTTGATTCCTACTCGTGAGCCATCTGTTGCTTAAGATGTGAGCATTGCTGGGCTGGTCGTGGCTCAGCTATCTAGAGTTGGGACATTCAATATCCCAAGTCACTTGCATCCGATTTGCAAGTTTATATTCGACAACATCACCCCACAGACTTTCGGTACTTTTCGAGCCTAGTCCCGAGGATCTTTCCCTGGATGCAGGGGTGAGGATGATCCAGGTAAAAATACTTTGAATTCGACTTGGTTTTTGCTTCCTCCCTTTATTTTTTTTAATCATTTGATAACTCTTTTACTCCTTTGAACAGGGACTGGACCTCATTATACAAATGAGACGTAATATCATCGTTGTTCGCCGTATCATTGATGAGGCTGAGGAGAAGAGGCTCGCTCTGGAGAAGGTGGTCCAAGGAAGAGATCAAGTCATCAAATCTCTTGAGACTCTAATCGTGAAGATGAATGAGGACAGAAAAATCCTCATCGAAAAGATCCAGGTCTTAACCGACAGGTAAACCTTGGATACGAACTTCGCGAGGCTCATAGAGATGAAGGAGAAGATTGAGAAAGAGAGAGAGATTTTTTGCCAAGATAAAATTTCTCTGGAGGAACAGGTCGCTGAGAGCAGGTCACGACTAAAAGAAGTCAGCGACAGCTTGGAGAAAGAAAGGTCTATTCTTGCGTAGCTCAGAGATGATTCCATCCATTAGGAGAAAGAGAGAGTGGCTTACGTCAAAATGTTATCTGAAGAGGGACCTCGAGCTGTCATGGAGTTCCGTACTTCACAGTTGTATAACGACGATCAACTGTAATGAAAGAAATGACCTTTATTCAAACACGATCTGCGTATTTAATACATGAATGTTTTATGGATAATATTGGAGTAGATGCTCCATGTGCCAAGGGTCACATAGTGGTCTTCCTCGCATGTCTTCTAGATGATATGTACCTGGTCGCACAATTTTGATAACCCGATAGGGGCTTTTCCAATTCGGATCCAACGAACGAGCAGGTGTTCCAAGATTTTGTCTAAGCACCAAATCGCTGAGCTGAAAAGCTCTAGGTTTGACCTTTGCGTTGCGATAGCGAGCTATACGTTGTTGGTAAGCTGCTGCTCGAAGTTGGAATACGTCCCTTCTTTCTTCTAAAAGGTCGAGATGAAGCCTCAGACCCTCTTGGTTGCTCGCTAGGTCGTATTGCTCGATTCGATACGAGGGTACTTCAACTTCGACTGGAACAACTGCTTCGGTACCGAATGCCAAAGAGAAAGGGGTTTCTCCAGTTGACGTGCGAGTCGTCGTTCTGTAGGCCCATAAGATTTCAAGTAGAAGCTTTGGCTACATACATTTACGTTCATCAAGTTTAATTTTTAGATGCTGTTTGATAATCTTATTGACTGCCTCAACTTTTCCATTAGCTTGAGGATGATATGGGGAGGTTCGAATACTTCATATTTTCCATTTTTCACAAAACTCCGAGAATGTAGCGTTGTCGAACTGTTTTCCATTGTCAGTGATTATAGTATGGGGGAGCCCATAACAGCATATGATGTTTCTCCATATGAATTTAGTAGTCTGTTTTTCAGTGATTGTGATTAAAGGTTCTGCCTTGACCCATTTGGTGAAGTAATCGACTGTTACAATTACGAACCTGTTCTAGCCTTTCCCGGTGGGTAATAGTCCGATTATAATCGACTCCCCATTGGGCGAAGGGCCAAGGGTCATCCATCGGTGTCATTTGCTTGGATGACGTGCGAGTGATTGGAGAATATCGCTGGCATTTGAAGCATTTCTTGGAAAATTCGATTATGTCCGCCTTCATGGTGGGCCAGTAGTACTCTTGCCTCATTGCTTTATATGCTAAAGATCGTCCCTTGGGATGGTTACCGCATGCCCCCTGGTGTATTTCATCGAGAACGCGGTGTGCCTCTTCTGGATGGAGACACCTTAAGTATGGTAAAGTAAAACTTTTACGTAATAATATTACCTGGCAGCACGGTAACGAATTTATCACGCATATTTTTTGTCGTCTGGGAGTTGTCCACTTTTGAGGTAAAGGACGATGAGATCCATCCAGCATGGAGACAAATGCACTGTGACCACTTGCTCTGGAGCGACTTGATCGATACTCGGAGTATAGAGATGCTCGACAGAAACAGATCGCGTTAAATCAGACTCTGGTGCGGAAGTTAACTTTGCTAGAGAATCTGCGAGCTTATTCTTCTCGCGAGGAATGTGAATTATTTCATATTTGCTTAGCTTTGCAAGCAGGATAAGTACTCGAGATTTGTACAAAGCCATTCGCTCTTCTTTCGCCTCGAATTCACCAAGCACTTGATTGACTATGAGTTGAGAATCACTGTGAATAAATAAATTCTGTATTGCGAGTACATTCGTTAGTTCGAGGCCGACGATCAAAGCCTCATATTCTACTTCGTTGTTAGAGACATGAGTATCGAAACGTAAAGCATATTGGAATTGTGATCCGTCAGGAGAGATTAGGATTAAGCCGGCTTCGCTGCCAGTGGCGCATGAAGACCCATCTATAAAAAGCAACCAGGGTGCCTGCTCGCTGGTCGCAGGGTCATTGCTAGAGGTGGAATCAGCGGGGGTCGAATATGTAAATTCAGCGATAAAATCAGCTACGGCTTGGGCCTTAGTGGCGGTTCTTGAGCAGAATGTAATATCGTGTTCGCCGAGCTCAATTGCCCATTTAGTCAACCGCCCTGATACCTCAGGCTTTTGAAGGACTTGTCTTAATGGATGGTTCGTAGGTACCAATATAGAGTAGGCTTGGAAATAAGGTCGTAGTTTTCGGGCTGCAGTCACTAAGGCGAGAGCTAGTTTTTCCATATCGGAGTATCGAGTTTCAGCATCCACCATTGCTCAACTAACATAATAAACGGGCCTCTGAACCCCAGAGTCTTCTCTTATTAAGGCGGCATTAATGGCCGTGGAGGATACAAATAAATAAAGAAAAATTGTTGGTGTGGAACATGTTTGGATAAGATAGGAGGCGCACTCATATATTGCTTTAGTTGCTGAAATGCCTCCTCACACTGTTGGGTTCATACCCAATTGGTTTTTGCGGTAGTGCGGAGAAGCTTAAAGAAGGGAAGGTACTTATCAGAGGCGCACGAAATAAACCTATTCAACGATGCAATGCGACCAGCCAATCGTTGGACATCTTTGAGAATTGATGGAGACTTCATTTCAATCAAGGCTTTTATCTTCTCGAGATTTGCTTCGATCCCCCGTTAACCAACCATGAATCCAAGAAATTTTCCAACAGAGACCCCGAAGGCACATTTTTTTGGATTTAACTTCATCCGGTACTTCCTCATCAGGTCAAAGGCTTCCCAGAGATCTGCGAGATGATCATTAGCCGCGATGCTTTTCATGAGCATGTCGTCGACGTAAACCTCCATATTCTTGCCAATTTGTGCAGCGAACATTTTGTTGACCAAACGCTGATAGGTGACCCCTTCATTCTTGAGATCGAAAGGCATTACTTTATAGCAATATAAGCCTCAATCAGTGATAAAGGCAGTATTTTGACGATCGGGCGGATGCATCATGATCTGGTTGTAATCAGAATAAGCGTCCATAAAGCTAAGCAGGGCATGCCCTGCTGTTGAGTCAACCAATTGGTCGATGCGGGGAGTCAGGAAACTGTCCTTTGGGCCCGCTTTGTTCAAATCGGAGTAATCTACACACATCCTCCATTTACCATTGGCTTTGCGGACAAGAACTACGTTCGTGACCCATTCTGGGTAGTCAACCTCTTCGACGAAATTGACAGCCAATAATTTTTCGACCTCAGCTTTAATCACCATTTGCCTTTTAGCTGTAAACGCTCGTCAACGCTGA
Organism: Liriodendron chinense; assembly: GCA_003013855.2. Classification (NCBI taxonomy): domain Eukaryota; kingdom Viridiplantae; phylum Streptophyta; class Magnoliopsida; order Magnoliales; family Magnoliaceae; genus Liriodendron; species Liriodendron chinense. The sequence goes on from ML058362.1 coordinate 5,437,099, forward strand.
TGAATGGGTTTATGCTTCGGATCAACATTTAGACGATGAACCACAACGTTGGGGTCGATACCTAACATGTCTCATGAGACCAAGCGAATACATCTTGATATTCGACTAGGAAATTGGTCAAGTTTGCTTGAAAGACAGCTTAAAAAGGATCCGATGTAAACCTTTTTGGAGAGATTATCTTCGATAAGTGGATTTCGACTGTCTCCTCTCCTGGGGTCCCTGATTGATGACCATCCTCCCTTGGGTCTGATGCTGTTGCTATCGGGGGATTCACTTGGTCTCCTGTGATCGTCATAATAGGAGCTGCTTGGACATTTTTTCGATCTTGTACCGCGATTTCGTAGCATACTCGAGCTTCCTTTTGGTTCCCTCGTACTACCCCGACTCCGCTTGGAGTAGGGAATTTAATGCATAGATACAGGGGGTGTAGGGCTGATCCTTATTTGGTGAGCGAGGGTCGACCCAAAATAGCATTATATACTGATTTTCGATCGACCACTAGGAAGTTGACGAACACAGTGGTTTTTACTAGACTTTCTCCAAACGTAACAGGAAGGTCGATGCTCCCTTCTGGTGTTATAACTTCGCCCTCGAAGCCAACGAGGGGGGTGGAGATAGGTTTGAGTAAATTTCTGGCGAGTGCCATTTTATTGAAGGCTTCTAGATAAAGGACGTCGGGAGAGCTACCTGTATCCAACATAATACGACAAGTTAAATAGTTTGATACCTTTAATGCGACCACGATGGAGTCCTCATGAGGGAAATGAATTCCTTCAGTATCTTCAAGAGAAAAAGAGATTGGGTGATGGCTAGGATTTGGTGTATTGGACGATTTTTCCAGCCAATAAATATGTTAAGGCTTCTAAGAAGCCTTTCAAGCATATGCTTTCCTTAAAGCTTGAGAATCTCCCCCGCAGGCTGGGCCTCCAGCAATGGTACGAATTTCACCAGTGGGTTCTGCATCTTCCTGTGGAGGATGATGTTGAGGCGACCTTTTTCTTCGTGATGAGGTATTGATTCTTTTAGGCGACCGATCCTGTCATGCAACGTAATCCCGGAGATGTCCCTTCCGAATGAGAGCTTCAATTTAATCTTTCAAAGATATGCAATCTTGGGTATTATGCCATGATCTTTGTGAAATAGCAGAACTTCCTCTTGTCTCTTTTTTTTTAAGATCCGATTTGATCCTTGGAGGCCATTTTACATAAGATTTATGCTTTAACTTCATTAATACTTTCTCAGGAGATTGATTGAGAGGCATATAGTTGCGATATTTACCGAAGTCAGGCTTCTTAGGGGAGCGATCGCGCCGATATTTCCTATCAAAGGAAGGGATCTCCTCAGACTTACGTTTCTTCCCTTGTATACTGTGACGAGCTAAAGCAAATTCACTGCATTAATGTATTTTTTAGCCTTGGCCTGGAATTCAGTCATGGTTTTAGGAGGGTTTTTATTCAAGGCGAATCGAAATTTCTTGCTTGTGATTCCTGCTATAAGGGCAGTGAGGCCTTTGTCTTCAGTATAACCTTCAGTTTGGACGGCTTCGACTGTAAACCAAACTGTGAACTCCTTAATTGTTTCTCCATGTTGCTGCTTTAGATCCGATAGATGAGATGCAGGCTTTTTGGTACGAATACTTTCCATGAACTAAGAGAGGAAAAGATCCAATAATTAGGAGAAAGACTTTATAGACCGAAGTTTTAGGCCTCGAAATCATGTACGCGCTGCATCCTTTAAAGTTAAGGAAAAAGCCCTGCACATAATTTTCGAACTATATCCCTCTAACTCCATGAGAGACCTATACGTCTCCAAATGTTCGAGAGGATCACCGATACCAGTATATGTGACAATGCTAGGCGTTCGATATTTTCTAGGCTAAGGGGCCTCCATTACCTCGCGGGTGAAGGGGGGTTCAGCTCAATGGATTGATGCAAAAGCAGCAGGTGGGAAGTTGGATCGATATCGTTGTTCCATATCGGCGAAACGATCTTCGATTCTCCTGAGATCTCCTTCCCAAGGTAAAGTATAACTCGACGTTTTGACACCAGATCCCTGAGATCGTTGTTGCCAAGGGGTACTGGAGTGAATAGATTGTGGAGGAGGTGCTGGAGTTTGATTGCCGAGTGACATGCAATTCGAAGGAGGATTTCGCTGAGCTCGTGGTTCATCTGCGGAATGTCTGGAAGCTACTGGTGCAGATCGTAGTGGTGGTCCTTCTGGAGGTTGCTGCGATTTGGGAAAATGCTGATTGAACCGATTAGATTAGGTTTGAAGCCCAACTTTGAGGGTAAGGAGTGTATCTCTAACGAAACACATTACACCATCGTAGCCACCAGATATATCGTGAAATAGATTTTGTGACGGTAGGTTGGGCTCTTCCGGGGGAATCCCCGTCGAAGCAGTCTGAGGGAGATTGGGCGTTGGTTCAGGGATGTCAGGAGGAGGTAACATCTGCCTTAAAGAAGAAGGATAAGTCGTCTTCTTAGGAGGCATAGTGGGAAGTAACAATCGGTGATGAGAGCGGATTGAATTCCGGGAAGTTCCCACAGACGGCGTCAATCTGTTAACGTTTGATTCTGGTAACAGGTTCCTCCAAACGTTCACCCTCCTTCAAGCGAGCTCCCCTTTAGACCTGAAAGCCAAAGAAGAAAGCTAAGGGTGGCCGGCATTTGGTCGTTAGCCCTCTGAAGCTTAAGTCAGACAGGATTTGATAGTAAGATGAAGTGTGAGATATGGGTTTTTAGATTTCGTAACTTCATCACCAATGGGTCATCTATTTGTACAAGTCCGGGTGGTCTGGTTCGTTACGCAAGCCGTCCAGATCAGTGCTGATATTAAGGGATAAGGTGCTTATCCCGTTAGTCCTTATCACTTAGAGTAAGGGAAGGCGTAACCACTTTAGATGTCTAATTGATTACGCCTAATCATAGAGACTCCTCATGATTTGGAGCCGCGAATAGAGACAAGCCCAAAAACTAGCCTATACGGGCTGCTGGTACTATAAGACGAAGGACATCCGTACCAAAGACTAGAGATCAAGGCAGCTCGTATCACGGGGATGTCGTCAGTCGACGACCAGAGACCAAGACTATTCAGATAACGAAATATCATCGCTTGTCCCGCAGTCACATCCTGCGACCAGCGACCAGTCTTGCTCATATATTCGGGAGTGTGTACGAATGCATCTACGCGATATACGAGCTGCGACCATATGAGCTCATTGGTCGAATGATTGAGTCATGTCTTTATAGAATCAAAAGGCGCTCGTGGGTCTTGGGTCTTAAAACTCTTCGACGACCAACTTTATCCTATTACATAACAGATCAAAGAATTTATATTAACAAAATAAGTTAATAGTGCACTCCGAATTTTTTTATAATAGTCTTCAGATTGTTATTCAAAAGTAGACAATAATATGAATTATAGATAAAATAATTGCTGAATTAAATAATTAATAAATTCTCTATATTAGATAAAGTGCACCTGCATGAAGATCAGGAAATAATGAAAGAAGAAATCACGATCACAATACAGTAAAAGTGCGATCCATGACACTTTCCTGAAGACTATTCGCGCCCTTTTCTCTATCAATTCTGAAATCGATATACTGTTGCAGCGACAGTCCTTGGGATACAACCACCGGCCGGCCTACCAGAATTGCCGATTTTACCAGACAAGTGACTGATGCTATTATATCCAAGTAACAAAACTAATTAAACATAAAGAAGAAAAAATTGGGATTTTTCTGTGTTAAGAAGAGAGAGAGAGAGAGAGAGAGAGAGAGAGAGAGAGAGAGCAAGGTTGCCGCTGCTGTAATAGGGTTTTCTTTGTGTGTTTTCTTATTCCTGAAAATAACCAATATAAATAGGACTGACCGGACAAACACGTGGCTACACCTGGCACACACATGTCTTCCAACGTTCTGATTAGTTACAACGTGCTTCCGAGAGAATCAGTCAAAAGAAAGAATCGGTCAAGAGAAGAGAAAAATAAAATAAAATATATCAAGTAAACAAGCCCAAGCTTGAGCATAGGCACAACACGCACGACACGACGCACGACGCAGCGCGGCAGGCAGGCGCGAGGGCGCGTGTGTGGTCTATGGTATAGCATACCCAAGAGAATAACAAAAGGTACTCTTACACCCTTATAAATAAAGTAGAAAAAGGTTCCCTTCATTTTTCAATGTACGACTATTCCCACTTGCAAAGAACAAGAGAACTTCTTCTCCTCTCTCTCTTTGTTTTTTCAAAAAACATAAATCCAAACCAACAAACAATACAGGGACAATAATTTTAAAAGTCATTGTCTCAGCCTAGCTGCTGTCTTGCATTGTTTTCATTTTTCTTTTCCTTTAAATCTCCTTTTACTTCCACAAAAGAAGTTGCGGCCATGCGATATCTCTCTGGAGAAAAAACAACAATTTTAAAAGTCACTGTCTCAGCCTAGCTGATGCTCGCTTCTCCAATTTTTGGTTTTAGTGATTTTTTGTTATCATGCTCTAAAAAAAAGAAAAAGGAAATAAAGGTAAAAACAGGAGCCAAAAGCTAATTCCAACCTTGGTGATCTTGGATATGGTATTTCTAGGGGGAGTGCTTATTCAATAGCTCTTTGGCAATCTCCTCAGGCAAATAAAAAACTGCTCCTTGAACCTGAAAATATAAGCATTTGTAATTAGTTATTCACAGATGAACCAAACTTGACTCATCAATTAAATAAGCATCCAGGTCCAAGACTGGTCTACCAAGCCTGCTAGCCAAGTAATCATTCCAAAAGAGTTAAGCATGTCAATGTGTTGCTTATGGATTGCCTTGGATTTGGAAGCTTCCTGACATTAAGGCATACATATATCAGATTTTCTAAGTAAACTAACCACAATGAAAAAGACCACTAAATAATCATAAAAAGTTAGGAAAGTCAAAGAAGCAGGAGCATTGTTTTCTCCTATTTCTTATAGTGCGAACATAAACACATACACATGCTACAGTTGTGCGCACTACTTCCATCAATGAAGCTAGTAAGCTTGCAACTGTATCCTTTTCACCAGTTCTGTTAGATAACAAAGAAACCTTGGTCCTTGTAGCTACAAAAGAGAAGATAGCAATCACATCACAACATGTATTGTATTGAAAGATATAATATCCATCAGGTATAATGCACAGCAATGTCCTACTATTCTTTACCAGTGAATACTTTCAAATCATAAAGAGAAAAAAATGATAATACTGCAAGTATATTAACCCTCTTCAACAGTTTCCCTTGTAGCATTTAAAGCATATCTAACCCCATCTTTCTTCTCTCCAACTTCTGCCTCATTGGCCCCACCAATCTTTAAAGGATATGGTCAGTTACAACAATAAGAGGCCCATTACCCATACCTACAATATAAGGGATATGAATAGACCTTGAGAACGGCAATGCCTCCTAAGAGCTTTGATAACGGTTTTGTTGTTCCAGAAGATACCCAAATCACATCGATTAGACTACCATAATCATCTTGTTTTAATTGTTGAATTTGGAAGAACACTTCCTATTTCTTGAGTTCCCACAAGAAATATAAACACAAGGAAAAGCAATCCCCAGCAGGGAAAAAAAAGGAAAAGGAAAAAAAACGAATGCTTGCAATTCCATTCACTTGTGAATCCAAACAGAGCACAAGGAGAAGTGAATACCAAGAATCCATGTGTCATTTAGGCATTCCATCGAACACATGGTGGGTGTCCTTCATGCTCCCAGAGAAATCCATCTTAAATTAAACCCCACCTTCAAAAATTCAGACCATCCAATAAAAAAAAAAACACACACAGAGAGAGAGAGAGAGAGAGAGAGAGAGAGACTGAGAAGAAATCTCACTATTGCCGCTCATCGCTACTATCACTGATTGCATCGACAATCATCACTTCCGTCGATTCCATAACCCCCACACCGTCGATTCAAACCACCCAAAATTCCCAATCGCTGTTGTCTCCATTGATTCCAATGAGCATTGACGCTCGTTGCTACCGAAAACAACCCCCATTCCTGCCTCACACCCATGGCGATCTGAACCGTGTCCACCACCACCATTAGATCCAAGCAAATCCATCATAGCAGCAGCAGAAGAGCACCATTGACTCTAGAAGTGACCCATCACAGCAGCGATCTCTAGTCCCTGAGCCCATCGTGTCCGATTTTAGTAGAAAGAAACTGGAAAAATTCGAAATCGAGAGAGAGAGAGAGAGAGAGAGAGAGAGAGAGAGAGAGAGCTGAGGGGGGAAGCTGAGAGGGGGAGCTTGAGAGGGAGAGTCGAGAGGGGTTCTGAGAGGGAGCGTGAGAGAGGGAGATCCCTTTCTAAATTTTTTTTTTTTTCAAGTCCGCACTGTGCGTTTTTAACCTATGTCCATTTTTAATCCAAAGAGAAGGCCTTAGACAGTGAAAAGTGGTTTTGCTACAAAAAATACAATGGCGAGACTATTTACAGCGTCCCACTTCGCTTAGAAAATTGATCACGAAAAGCAAACTTAGGCTTGTCCTTAAGAAACTCTTTACAAACTTTGGATTAATACTGATTATGCATGTAAGTTGTAAAAACTGACATTTTACAAAATACCTTAAATTGAAATTACTTCTACATATATGGAAAGGAAGTAAACACTAAATCTATACGTAAAAAACCGATATTTTGCTAAACAACTCGGATTTTTTTTTTTTTACAAAACTATCATTTTTCGAGAAAACCTATTTTTTTTAAAAGAACTCTCTTTTTCTTTTAGAAAACTCTATAAAGGAAGATAGAAAAATATAAAGATTTTGTTATGGAAAATGTGAGTTTTCTAAAAGAAATATAGTTTCTGGGAAAATAACAAGTATTGTTAAGAAGTTTGAGTTTCCGATAAAAACGACGATTTTTAAGAAGAATAATGCCTTTGTACAGAAAAAAAAATGTGAGTTTTCCAAAAAATATTGTTAGAGCAAAAACAAATAGAAAGTTTTGAAGAATAAAAAAGTATTTTTTGTGAACAATGACCTTTAACTTTTTTACAATGCTCCCATTTTTCGTAGAATTTTTATTTTTTTAAAGAACTTTCATTTTTTCAGGGAAATTTTAAAATTTCACAAATCTCACGTTTGTCTTTAGAGAAGCTGTATATTTTCAAAAATTCGTCATTGTTCTCATAAAACTCTTTTTTATTCTCTAGACATGTGTAAAACACATTTCAAAGCGCGTTTTTTTCGAAAAATTATAGTTTCGTAAAAAAGAAAACAAAATGGTTTATTTTGCAAAATGTCGGTTTTTTGAAAGTATAAAGGTTTTGTTAAGGAAAATGTGAATTTTCTAAAAGAAATATAGTTTCAAGGAAAAAAATGGTCTATAAGATGAAGACCGACGCACTGACCCTCATGCTTGGTCTAGATCAAACAAGGAATTTCATAAACGACTGATTTTCCTGATGTGCTGGGTTATTTTTCTGATGCGCCGAGGGTCAGTGCGTCGATAAAACAAGCTAAGTTTGATTCTATCTATTTTTACGATACGCCACTATACTTTTATAATTTTAGGTTATTTCTTCGCCGGACCTGCTGTGGTCAGAAGTGGGATTTTCGGTGATCGGAAAAGGGTTTTCGGCGTCGGAAAAAGGGTTCCGGCAAGGGCTTCCGGTGGTTTCTCAAAATACCCAAGAGATGAAAACTCTCTCTCTCTCTCTCTCTCTCTTTGGATCTGTCCAAATGAACAGTGAGGGGTATTTATACCCAAAAATACCGAAAGTCGGCCAATAGGAGACTGCCACATGTAGTGCGTCGAGAAAATCATTCGGCTCGTCTTAAAATGCTTTTGTTTAAATGCTGATTTTTGGGGCGCATTGGCTGTTGGTGCGTCCTGAAATTCCTGAATTTGCCTGATTTATTGGACGCACTGAGGGTCAGTGCGTCCTGAAATTCCTGAATTTTTTGATGCGCTGGGTGAATTTTGTGATGCGCTGAGGGTCAGTGCGTCTTGAAATTCACTTCGTAAAACTGTCCGAATTTCTTGATGCGCTGGATGAATTTTTTGATGCGCTGAGGGTCAGTGCGTGAACTCTACAAACTCTGACAATCTCAGGAAGTAACAGTTTCCGTTGCCTACATCTCTAGGGAACCAAAGGGATGGTTAGGATTATCTGCTGGGTGGATCATAACTTATCGTCTAATTGGTTCTATTTCAGACATACTCATATTCAAAATCCAAAGTCCAAATGAAGCTCACAAAACTCTTTTTTATTCTCCAAAACTTTCTATTTGTTTTTGCTCTAACAATATTTTTTCGGAAAACTCACATTTTGTTTTCGAACAAAGGCATTATTCTTCTAAAAAAATCGTCGCTTTTGTCGGAAACTCAAACTTTTTAACAATACTTATTTTTTTTCCTGAAACTATATTTCTTTAAGAAAATTATCTGTCATTCTTTTACGGGGAGAACTTTATCCTTGGGAGCCCATCGTTCAACAAGGACTACCGAGATAGGTGGTCCTTTGTGTTTGGGGCCTGGGTTACCCAGGAGCTTATTCCGGAGTTTGATGTCCCTCCGGCATTTAGCATCAGGAGGGCACCGGATAGGTCCCATCTGAGGGGCGACCTTAATGAAAGGATCGTGAAGGGAAGGCAAGCGTATCAAGAGGTCTAGCATGTGAAGTTTCTTCTTCATCCTTCGACGCTCTCCAAAGCGAGACTCATCCCTTATCCCCTTGGTAACCGCTGCGTACTGTCATTGTGTTGTAGTTGCCTTCCAATTCATTTAATTATATCAATGATTTTTTGGAAGAATAATGCCTTTGCTCAGAAAAAAATGTGAGTTTCCCGAAAAAATATTGTTAGTATATAAGCAAATAGAAACTTTTGGAGAATAAAAAAGAGTTTTGTGAGAACAATGACGAATTTTTGAAAATATAGAGCTTCTCGAGAGACGAACGTGAAATTTGTGAAATTTTATAATTTCTCAGAAAAACGAGTTTTCTAAATAAATTTTAAAAAAAAATTCTTCCAAAAATGGGAGTATTGTAAAAAAGTTATATAGTTTCTGTGAAAACTGAGGTTTTTCTTTAAACACAAAGCCTTTCTTAAGAAAAAAAAAATGTGCAGTTTGTTAAAACTTATAATTTTTATGAGAAAATGATAGTTTTCTAAAAAAAAGAATTTGACTTAACCATGAATTTGACACAACATCAATGTAAATTAGCCCTCAACGATTTAGGAAGTTACTTGAATGGGGGCAAAGTTGTTTTTTTTTTTTTAAGAAAAAAAAATTAACATAGAGCCACTTACAGCATTTTGCACTCCTCACTGACCGTGTTTCGTACATACACCACTCCCGAATTACATTTGTGAATAATTTCCATTAGGTACTGTTTTTAAGTATGCCAAACAAACATCCAAACGACACACTATACCTTAAATCATCTTTTAATGCGAATCTGGTCGCCCCCAGACTCAAACGTGTTAATGCAGTTCCATTGGCTCATGCGATTAAAGGTGTCAGTGAAGTTTTGGAATGGAAAATACTAAGGGCTTGTTTGGAGCAAGTTCTGGTTTCAACCGAGAACAGGTTCCTTTAGGAAATACTCAGTGCCCACAGATGACAACTCAGCTTCCCTCCTCCCAACCCCAAAATGCAGCTTCTTCTTCTTCTTTAATTTTTTATTTTAGCAAAATGCAAGTATCCCCTATATGCTGAGTTGTCACATGTGAGGCCACATGTTTCATGAAAACCTGAGTTCTGAAATGTAATGGGAACTTGGCTCAAAAGCCTGCTAACATAGCTAATGAAAAAGTAGCACCATTGGGTTAGGAAGACTACATATTTTGTCACTAGTTTCCAACTGTGGCTGCAAAAGGGGAATGGAAATAATATTAATAGAGTGGAAGAGGGAAAAAAAAAAAAAAAGTGAACAAATTCCTAACCAAGTACCAAAAAGGCGGAGATTTATTTTATTGGCATGGTGGCAGAGCTATACCATTTCATCGTCATGAGAATTTTGCTAGAGTTGCCTTTTGTGCCTTGAGATCCGCACCATGCAGTAGTGAGGACCACTCATAAATATGGTGGATGGGCAACATAGAAAAAATCCCATGATCAAAGATCATCTCTATTGTCCATTTGAAGGTGTTGAAACATAGACTTGTTTCTAACCATCCTCCATATGGATTGTAAAGATCTCTAATTAGTGGAGATTTTGCCACATGTTCACATGGTGGAAGCATGTTTTTGTCTATCAATCCTGAGTTATATACCTCTTCTGATAAACATTTTCACACAAATGAATCAAAATTCAAACATTATAGAAAGAATTGGAAGCATGTGACCTACATCAAGTCATGAGCCTTGCTGGCTCATTGTGTTTTCAGGTCCAGCCCGCCGTGGACTGAACTTGGACTCATTTTTTAGGCCTGCGGTTGGGCCTGGGCCTGATTCTCAAGCTGGAAATTAAAAAAAAAAAAAAAAACCTGGGCCGCAGCCTAGATTTATGACAACATTTTATATTGATGTCTGGACAAAATCCAAATCCAGGCTGCTCTATGGGTGACATGGGTGGTTTTGGACCTTGCTTTCAGGCTCCAGGGTGGCCCAGACCTAAATTTCAGCCCAAAAGCATGCTGGCTGCACTTGGAAAGACCCTGACCCAAGATTAAGATAGAGGTAAGGATGTTTTGTAAGGAAAACTAATTTTTCTAATCCTTTTCAGTCAACAAGCTGGAAAGAGTAATGAAAATAAATGAGCTTCCAAGGAAGGCTAGTTAAACCTTATCGATAAAAGAGGCTGGCTAACAACGATATGTCTGCTCGAAAGATCCTCCATGATAACCATATCCTTCAAAAAACTGCAAACACCAACATCATGAGCAAAAAATGAAAAAAAATATGTTAAAAAGAATTTGAGTTCCACAGATTAATTTACCCAAGCTAGAGATCAAGTTACATATAATGATACAACTTCCCAAATTTAACATGACTGTACATAAGTCAATCAAGTTATGCATCATGTTCTTATGTCATTCCAAAACAATTAGAAGTCTCTTCATTCCATGGATTTGAGATAAATTGATGGAGTTTTGACCATCGACAACCTTCACAAAGGAGGCATGGTGATCCCTAACATGTGCGCATTGTGTACAAGCAATGCTGAGATGGTCAAGCACCTATTCATTCATTACCCCCTTTACTTAGGGGATTTGGGATTTTATTCTTTCTTATTTCAAGGTGTAGTGGTCCATGCCCGTCTCAGTGGTGGGTTTATTGGAGGCGGGCCAGGTGTTTTTCTTCATAAGCAAGCTCGGCCGGAGTGGTGGTTGGTGATTCTTGAGACCCTTTGGTCAGTGTTTGGGGGGGGGGGGGGGGAGGAATAAGAGATGCTTCAACGATATTAGGAATGATGTTTGTTTTGTCATCCGTGGGGTGAAATCTTATATAGCTGAAGGGGCTTCTTGTAATGCTGCTTTGAAAGGATTGTATCTTGCTTTTTGCTTGATAGGGCTGTAAGCTTTTGGGCACCATCTCAGTGCCTCTTCAATAATACTTTATCTTTCAAAAAAGAATAAAAATTGACAGAAATTATGCCTTTGTAGCTTTTAGGAATGGGCCCTACCAATTCCAACTCCCTACAATTTAGTTGGAATTGCAAGAACTATAAGTGGCACAACATCGATACATTAAACGAGTATTAGACAGACAGATGATGCTATACACAGTTGATGATAGGGGAAAAAAGAGAAAGAAAGAAGTAGACAGGCATAAACGAGAGTGGCACCTTGAGTAAAAGGTTCTTGCTGTAGAGAACTAATTGAAAATTCTAAAAAAATCATTGTCAAACACATCCATTCATCAATCAACTAATTTCACATCGATTCCAACATGTGTTGCTGTATGAGGCCCAATTGGATGCATATAATGATGAACAAATCCATCAATTCATGTGAGCCCCATTGTATGCGGACCACAGTGAAGAAATCAGTCCAATCGAGACCACGATTTTTTCACCAGTTTAATGTCGACATTGGGCATCGATTTCCAACCTTGTATGAATCCACTGACCAGAAGGTCAAGAACATTACCCAGTGTGATTTTCTGACCATGCCCAATCTATGGTGGGGCCAATCTGATGGACAGTTCTGATCATCCATCCACAGCCATGTCACTCATGCGCTCTTTTACATCCGAATTTCCATACCGAACAATGATAAGGCCGATCGATCATCTCCAACAAATCAATTCAAAGTACAATCCCATCCAACCAAATTCAATTCTGGCTACGTCCCACCTAAGCTAAATCCTAATTCTGAAAAGCCCATCAGTTCAAAATCTTCATAAACTGCTCCACAACCAAACATCAATTTCTACCGAGTTCACTCCAAGTAACAGCGTTACCCTAAAAAAATCATCTCATACAAACATGAAAAATGTAATAGAAATAAATGAAACAAAGCATACCATCTTGACTGGAATATGATTTTGGTACCAAAAGAATCAAACCTTCAAATCTCCTACAAGAACAAAAAACAAGCACTTAATCAGAAATCTATTAAAAAAAAAAAAGACCAAAAACCCATCAATGCAAAACAGTGAATTCAATAAAAAAAAAAATACAAGAAAATTCACCTGAATTTGAAAAAGCACTAAAATACATGCAAGAGGTGAGAAAATAAAATATTAAAAAAATCAAAGGTTTTTTTATTTTTCTTTTGAAGGAATCAAAGAGAAGATCAAAACATACCTGAGATTGCAAAAAATACTAGAAAAGAAGGAAAGAGGACAGATAGGAAAGCGTAGACGGAATAGGGGTCGGTGAGCAGCCGAGAACGCATTAAATAAGAGAACGCGGATTGCGTACTGAGTAAACTCTGTGGGACCCACCGTGATGTATGTGTCTTATCCACGCCGTCCATCCGTTTTTCCAGATCATTTTATAGTTTAATCTGGAAATTGAATTATTTCCAAAGCTCAGTTGGACCACACCACAGGAAACTGTGGGGATAATGACATCCACCCACCGTTGAAACCTTCCCAAGGCCCACATAGGCTATGGCTGTAAATGGGTTAGTGGACCCGATGGGGTGAACCAACCCATTTTGACCCGGCCCATTCGTTAAATGGTACAGGTTTGGATCCAAGTACAGATCCAATTGTTAAACACGTTTGGGTGTGGTTTCCTTTATATTAGTTTGGGTGTGGTTTCCTTTATATTAGGCCTGACCTGGCCTGACCCGAACCCATTTAATAAGTGGCAGGTTAGGTCTATGTTTCAAGGACCCATGTAGCCAAGACCTGTACAGACCCATTTTAAGCCTTGTAAAAATACTCGCATACTAAATCTAGAGTCAGCCCATTAGACCCGACTGATTTATAAATGAGTTGGGTGGATCTCTCTGTCAGACCCATTTAAATGGATCTGAGTTAACTTGGACCTGACCTATGTCCGCCCATTTAATAAAAGCGTCTGACTCTAAGATTTGTAGCCAGACCTACTTTCAGTAATGTGCCCGTCTGATTTTGGCTAAACCCACCCAAACCCGACCATTTACAGCCCTAAATTACAGGCACGTGTTTCAAAATCTGATCACAACTGCAAATCGCGTGCCTTTCGATTGTAAGACGTTTCTTTTGTTTTTTTTTTCCTGGGGTACATGGGCAGCTCGTAAGGTGGGTCCCACTGTCCAGATGATCATGTGGGCCGTACTTATACACTGAATGTGGATTGTTGGCGTTTTTTTTTAAGCCGTTCAGCTGTTGTTTTCATGCCAGTGTAGCCTCTGAAATCAATGGACCGGCCTGATTACTTCACCAGCTCCTCAGCACGTGGGACCCACCTTCTATACGGAATGGTTCTGCGCTCCCGCAGTTCTATTCAGATTCCGAACTCCGCGTGAGCACCGAATTAGGTTCTTCAACCCGCCACCATGGAACATGTCGTTAGGCAACGCATTCCATCTGGACCAGCTATCAAATGGCCCCAATCGCTATGAATTGGAACTACATCCATTGAGTGATTCTAGCCGTCTGATAAATGTAGATTTGCCCTACTGAATGTGAACCACTCCATTGCTTTCCTAGATTACCTCATTATAACCATGGTTAGCAGCGCTACCTTCTCAATTTGTGTTTTAAAAACGAAAAAACTCGTTTTTCAAAAACATTTATGGCCCGTTTGGACCGTGGTATTAGGTGGTACCTATCTCCCGAAGTGACGTCACCAAGCTATGTGGGCCTTACCATGATGTATGTGTTGTATCCCCACCGTCCATCCATTTGGAGAGATCATTTTAAGGCATGAGCCAGGCAGATCCAAAGTTCATGCGGACCCACCACAGAAAACAGTGGGGATTGAACGACTACCATTAAAAACTTCTTGGGGCCACAGTCGATCAGAATGATATTTGTGTTTTACCTTATGAACAAGGTAGATTTCAAATAAACATCATGATAGACCTTAGGAAGGTTTTAATGGTGGGCGTCACTGTCTGGTGGGTCCACTTGAGATTTTCTTTGGCTCATGCCTTAAAATAATCTCTCCAAATGGATGGACAGATACCATCATGGTGGGGCCCACAAAACTGGGTGACGTCACTTCAATAGTGAGATAGCTACTGAAACCATCAGCACCAAATCTGCTTCCGCATGGAGTTACATTTAGGCCAATGTAAATTCCATCCAGAGTTTGGAAAGTGTTGTTGTTCAGCCATGTGTTATCCAAGGGGCTCAAATTTCACTAAACTTGTGTGATTAGATTAAGCATCAAAGGAGAGGCGTGACAAAGTTTTGCATTTTATTCAACTTGTGACCCCAGGTGCAGAATCAGCTAGATTATAATTAAATTTGTAAAAATTAGCCTACCTATTCAACCACTAATTGTTATAATAATTAGTGATATTAAAAGGGGGAGAGTTAGTCCTTCATAATGTGATCTTTTTTGTTTTGGAATAAGGGCTTTTCTTTTAACGGTGATAGCATATCAAGTTTCTCAATAAAATAATAAGGATTTAACAAAATAATTAAATAAAAAAAGTTAGATCAGTGATTTTATTAATTAGAATATTAAAACAGTACAATTAGCAGATGAAAAATAAATTAAGTAGAGAAAAAGATAAACACATACGACAGCTTGTGTTGGCAAAACGGTTGTGAAAATTATTAGATGATATTGATACAATCATGGCGTGAAGTTCGCATGATGTGTCAGTCGATATATTAAATATGGACTCGATGATCGAAAGATCCTACAATGAGACTGTGGATATTTAACCGACTCTTAATGTGTAGTACAGCGATGCGTTGGACAGTAATAAAACTAAGTTAGACTAATGGCTCTAGACTTTTTGCAACATCGCTGGATAAAAGTGGAATGACTAAGCTAGGAAGTTAAATTAATAAACATCCATGGAGGACAAAAGATAAAAGCAACGTTGAGCTATAGAGAGATTGGTTGTTTTTTACGAGGGTCATGACTCTTCTTCGAATGCTACTTTTATAGACTTTAAGAGGGGATGGCCATGGGTATGATTTAGCAACATAAGAGATTTAGATACTAGGCGTGTAAATCTCCTTAATTTTCCATACAAGCGTAGCCTATTATGTTAGGCCATGCGTATAATATATCATATGCGCCTCTTGCTATGTTGGTCGTGCATAAGAAGGCTTACTGGAGTCTCCACATTACTAGAATATTGCATACAAAACATTGATAGAGTCCTCACGTCACTGGGCTCTTACATCTGTAGAGAGTTACTTATGGTGGGACTCTAGCATTTAATACTTGTTGTAAATTTGCTTTGATATGACTTGTATTATAGAGATTTTGATGCACATGTCTCTAACTCCTCCCTTTAAAATTCATTTACATCACGTATAGTATGGTTGTCACGTGGCTTCTTCTAGACCGTTTGATCTAACCGTGATCAGCCAGATGTAAACAATGCCTCCCACATCTCTATGCGTTTGAATCCTAATCTGGGCCAAAACCAAACTGAAACAGGGGAGAATGTGGTTGAGAATATTCCCCGGCCAAGAACTTTACATGATTTCTTGCAACCAGCAAGAGCGAGCACTCCCTCATGCATAATTTTCCCACAAAATGCAGGGAATGTGGATTTGAAACCGGGAGTGATCCAACTTCTCCCTAAATTCCATGGATTAGACAGTGAGGGGCCCCACATGCCCAGACTGAAAACCTGGTCATACATATCCTTGGTCGAGGATCCTATATTAAAAAGAAAACGATATCGTTGAAAATACTTTTTTAGAATACTCCCATTTTTCGTAGAATTTGTTTTTTTAGAAAATTCTCAATTTTTCAGAGAAATTTAAAATTTTCACAAATCTCTCGTTTCTCTTAACAGAAGCTCTATATTTTCAAAAATTCGTCATTGTTCACACAAAACACTTTTTTATTCTCCAAAACTTTCTATTTGTCTTTGCTCTAACAATATTTTTTGGAAAACTCACATTTTTTTTTCGAACAAAGGCATTATTCTTCCAAAAAATCGTCGTTTTTTATCAGAAACTCAAACTTTTTAACAATATTTGTTATTTTCGTAGAAACTATATTTCTTTTAGAAAACTCACATTTTCCTTAACAAAACCTTTATACTTTCAAAAAATTACCTCCTAGTTAAAATGTTCGTTGAAACTCTTTACAAACTTTCGCATAATACTGATTATACGTCCTTGCCGATTTAATCGAATGCCTTTTCCATTGAAAACCTGACAATTTTTTGAATATTTTTATTTTCTTATCAGCACCCCGCCCTTATGAAAGTACAGTCTCTATTTCACCAAATCTAACTAATCCTTGAATGTTTGAATCAGTCCTCGTACATTCTCATAAATGATATGATGCATGAAGTCTGATCAATAAGAATTTCTAATAGACAGGATCCGATTAAATCGGCAAGCTACAGAGCATACACTTGAACTGACAGGTGCTATGTAAGATACATGATAGTGCGTTTAATCGGTTAGAGTTTCTGATAGGCAAGATCCAAGCAAGTCGGCGAGCCACAAAGCATACGCTAAGACCTGATCAAGTGGCGGTGGTGGGGATGATAAGTAGGGGGTTGGAAGAATAAGAAATGTTGCACTATGCTAGACACAAATAAGATGCTGCTGGTATATGAATGGCTGGATGGAAGGAGGTGTCGTAAATGTTAGCTCGAGCGGCTAGGATTAAGACTTAGATGGCTTAAGAGGCTTGGACCAGGGTCAGGCTCTTCACTTACTTGGGCTCTCCTTGGTGAAGGAATGGGCGGGGGATGGAGATGAACTCGAAACTTTCAGGCTGGAGAGGATGGAAGTGGATGGCGAAACAAGAGAAGGGAGTGGGTATTTATAGCTACCCTGAGTGTCAGGTGTTGTAATTCCACCGGGCTGGCATCCTCGGTGCCGCCCGTATGGCCTCTCTCTCTCTCTCCCCTTCGGACAGCTAGCACTCTAAACCTCGAGTGAAAAAACCTCAAGTTCGGAGTACTTTTCTTGTTTGATCCTATCTCGAACCTAAGGGTTGGAGTTAGGCTTGGACTTAGGTTCGGTTCTAGGATTTAACTAGGTGAGTTGACTCGGTGCAAGGGCTACTTTAACCGAGTGAGTTTACTTAGAGAGTTGACTCAGTGAGTTGACCTGTCGAGTTGACTGACTGGGGAATTTTGGACTGGTTTTTCCTATGGGTAGGGTTTCAAGCTGATGACTCAGGGTGAGTTAACTAGATTTTGGTTAGACTTGTTTATGGATTAGGGTATGGATGAGTGAGTTGACAAGGTTTGGACTTAGGGTTTGAACTATAGACTGGGTAAGCTGATGGGGTTTAGGTCCTATGGTTTAGGGTATGGATTGGGTTGTGGACCTCCATCCATCCAGTCATTGAATCAGCTTTGTAGCCAAAGGTGTAGTGTCTACGGATGCCCCTCTTTGGCAAAGGTTGTGAGCAACCGAATGCCAAACCGAGTGGACACCCCACCTTCAACTCAGTCATTCACAGATTGTGGTCTGAAATCTTTGCTTTCTTTTGTACCTGAGTCAGCTGGTTGTCTGGAAATAGATAACTCGCACATACTGCGGGGGTATGAAAAAAACGTTGTGAATGTCCTTATACTGGCTGAAATTTAGGTACCCAATCACAACCCTTTCGTACTAACATCGAAATGGTACACTAGAGCCCTTGTGAAAGGTTGCTGACCCAAAATGGATTGTTCGTTGCTTCCCGGATCACCCCAAGAGTACTTATTTTGCTTGATTGTCAAAGTATTTAGTTGTCCTGTGTCTTTTGCGACCTTACGGGAGATCCATTATGCTAACTTGGACTCAATCAAGGTACTTCAAGTATCCACGCCTAGGTATGTGCGGGTAAACATCAATTGTTTTCAATCCTTCTCCTTTCTTTCTATTTTAGCAGTAATGGACCACATAATGGCTCGAGGTGGTTGTGACTCTTCAATTGGAGTCTTGGCATTTTCTGCTGCGACATTGGTGGGAGGAATGGCATTCTAGAACATCGTACGGGCCATAATAGATATCGCTTCACACATATTCCTACATTCTTCCATTAGAATAACTTAGGTGTCGACCATTTCTTCGAAGCATTCCTCTATTGTTTAATCATCCCGGCTAGTCTTGGCTACTAGGACAACAGCTTCTTTATCTAATGATTCTGTTGACGAGAGTGATCTTGTGATTGGTGAAGTGAACGTCCCCGAATTACTGCTGCTCGATTTTAGCAAAGGATACTTCTGACTCTCCTGGATACAAAGCTGGTGGTGCCATGCCTGGATTACACCTTGCGATGCTTCTGGTAATAGGTCTCTGTGATATGCTAGACCGAGGCTCCTTTGATGTGGTTTTGATTGCAGCTTTGAGAAGTGACCTTCTTTTCCTGGATTGTACTTTCGTCCAGCCGTCATTATCTTCAATAATTGGTGATGCTGACACTACTCCACCTTAGCTACTTTGTTCTCAATATCCTTTGCTTTGTTTTTGCTTGCAGTTGCTTGATTCTCATATGTGTAACGACTCGAGATTTTCGACTCTCGTGTATAACACGACGGCCGAATTCCCAAGTAATTTATGGAATAACTTATTTGTCAAATAATAAAATATAGCATTCAAGCACAATGGCGGAAACAATTATTATCTTATTCTATGAAACTTACTACATCGTCATCATCAATGTTTAAATAAGGGAACCAACCAATATCCATACTGATTAATTAAAATACAAAATCATGTCTTCTCTTGAAGACTTATTACAATTCCATAAATGTATCAACTATTCAAAGAAATATTTAATAAATGAAAACATCAACTAAGTTTCTCTAACATCGTCATCCGCCATGTGATCGTACGAACCATCGAACTCTTTTCCTTGAAAATCGGGTTCATTACCTGGATCTTCACCTGCATCATCCAAATTGTGTTTGGGATAGCGTTGGAATATTTCCTCCAAGACAATCAAGAATAATAATAACGATACAGAGTAAACGCAAGCAGGATATTATCATTTAATCAAATCAAAACAACCAACTAAAAATCTTTGTTAATGCGATGCATGGAATGCATGCTCTGGCTAAGGCACCCTGGCTAGAATCACAATACATGAAGTGGGAGACTCCCTGTTACGACTTCACGCTAGCCACTAGTCGCCAGAGGTTCCTGGGACGCACAAGCTCATAGTTTTGCCCGACCACGTGAGAAAAGGGACGCTCATAGCCCAAATCTACACGTGACAGTGTACGGGAGAAGTAGGACGCTCTAGCCTATTCTCAATTCTGTACACCCACATGGAGCCAAGTGAATGCATGACTTTAGTTTCACCTTTATTTAAGTGTTTTCGCATACAACCGATTTAAATAAAACTCAGTGGTCACTATGGGGAGTCACAAGCAACCCAGCATAGCCGACAGCACGGGATTAGTGTCCATAACACCAACCCCAGCTCATGAGAATTTATATACCATTAATGTTTACTCATTGTCCCGTTTTATGATTTTATCATGTCCCAAAAAGCCAATGTTGTACATCATGACCAAATTCATTAAAATACTCATGTAATGTAAATGGATCCAATCAAGCATCATGTACATGTAAGGATCCATTAACAAACAATCACTTCATTCTCTCAGTTAAGTCAAGATATATTCTTCCATCATGGACACCTTTCACGGGTTCCATCTCTCTACATCAAATAATTTTACCAACTTAGGGACAAAGAGTATACAATAATGGGATGTCTATATGATGATCTTATACACATATTTCATATCACAATATGAAAACCAATGTTACTTGTAATACATGGACTAAGAAAATAAGGGCATAGATTTCACAAAAATAAATAACACAAATACACATGCTTCTTAGTCAAAAATCTAAAAAAAGGAATCACATCACCATAGAATAATATTCATTACAAATCTCACATCAAACTTCATGTTATATGGATAAGTAATTCAAAACAAAACAACTTCACATGCCACAAAAGAAACTTATGATAATCGTGATATTATTAATGAAAGGCTTGAAGGAAATCCTCACCTTATGATGGACTTAGAAGAAGAGGGTTGTAGAAGATCCTAGCCGCTGGAAAAATATGAGAAAGAACTCTCTTCTTCTTCTTCTTCTCTCTCTTTCTCTCTCTCTCTCTCTAGGGCATGGAGGCTAGGGTTGGGAGAAGGATTTGGAGGTGCGTAATAGAAATATGGAGAGGGATGTGCACGCGAGGTCTTGTGTAACAACTTCTTGAGGTGGGTTTCTCAAATCTCAATATTCGGATGATCTATGATCAATTCCAATCCGTTCATCTTATCAAGCTCGAAGAGTAGAGTCAGAATATGTAAATTTCTTGATGATCCACATTCTAGATTGGCCGATCCTTGAAAATGGCCTAACGGGTGCTAAAATGGGCTAGATCTCAATTAACGGTCTACGCTTGATGATCAGGGCCCAAATTTTGAGAAAATATGTAGTCATGATATGCAAACAATTTTACAAAGTTTAGTGGTTGATTGATGGTGAGAAATGCCTAGATCTGAAATTTCAACTTTTGGCGGAAAAGGAAGGGGCTGGCTTTGTGGTTCAACGGTGTAGGATTATAGATCGGGGTCCAAACTTTGTATAAAATCGTAGTCATATGAGTATAATAAATGGTCCAAATTTGAGAAGCGATCGATGGTGAAAAGTGGGTAAATTGAAAGGTTCAGATTTAAAAAGAGTTGGTAACTCGTTAATTTCTAAAACGGGATAACTTCGCGCATAAGAAAGATGCTTGTCAAGGCGGGGCACTCAAATCACACTATTGGTCCATGATAAAGACGATCCAAGTCACTCATATGAAGAAAAATATTCGACTACGACTAACCATCTGCTTTCCTCACTCGATGGACATGAAAATCAAGGGTTAAGGTGCTAATTTGACAATTGGACCACTTTTACTATGATTTAAGGGCTGAAATTTGACGTGTATGGTTAATATGTGTCCAAAAGCTTAAATCCAGGTTTTTGCATGAAAGTGATTGTCAGAAATTATAATACTTAAAAATGGCATCTTAACTTAAGTTTAACTAATGGCATTTTCGTAATTATCTGAAAAGTGCGTGATTTTTAAAATCTGATCTTTTTATGATGTTTATGGGATCATTATAAGCAACTTTTGCAAAAGTTACCCTATCGGATCTCCTACGGATGGTCCGTTATTTGCAAATCAACGGTAAATGTACGATAATTAATAAAAAATAAATTAAAAATGAATTTTAAAAAATTTTCAAATAAATCTCGAAAATCTGGGGCGTTACAATATGTAATAGTGAATCCTCCGGGAATGAATCGAAAGATTGTTTTGTATGTTGACGAAGCCATTGAAAACCTTTTTGAGCAATGTACCTACAATTGTAGGAATTATGACTCAATTCTTGTTGTGTTGTACAACATCCTGTTCTAGAGATGAAGGGTGGAATGTTCCGGTTGAGAGTCATCATTTTGGTGCTTAGAATCACCTTATAATGATGTATGTCTCTCTTTTATTGTTAAATTAATATTAAAATAACACTCTGTTCCCCAACAGAGTTGCATTTTGTTTACATAACAAAATTACTTTTGTATAGATAGGGGAAACAAGAGTAATATTCTAACATTCAATAAGACAAAGAGAGGGAGACATTCATCATTCCATTCATTTTATTCATTATAATCGGGTTCTTTTACATTCCATTGACAGATCCCTTGATTATAAAATAAGACATTTTAAATATGAATACGATTATTGATTTCGGTAGAGCTTCGGTCCTTCTTTCTTCTTTCATTTTGTCAAAATGATAGAAGAATGGATTCAGAGAGTCAAACTGAAACTACTCTCTTTCTTCCTTCACATCATTACTTTGATCCAGCTTAAATCTTCAAGAGTCTTTAGCTTTTTGAAAGGGAAATGGGAGCAAAGTCATGAAAACATGCTCTCGACGTCTTTCACAAAAGATTAAAAACTCAAGCTAAAATTGCCCTCTGGGCCCTTTTACGTGACCCACGTAAAGGCTATAATGTTTACGTGGGTCGTGTAAACACTTTGCTCTGCATGATCTTCGTCTTTCGCGCTTTGATCTTCATTTCGGTAGAGTTTCCTCGTCATTCTTCTTTGATTCTCAGGATCCGCAACCTGTGCGTTTAACCCAGAAGAAGGAGATGTACAAGGCAACTCTCCGTACCTCTGAAGTCTTTTGAAAAGGAGCTCTGCAACTCTGAACTTTGAAAGTGAATACCAAATGAGGACCCTCGCGGGGGGGGGGGGGGGGGGGGTGCATTTATAAATTTCTTGAGCAAATCTTGCGGGTTTTACTGCCCGCGGGTTAGAACTTTTACACGACCCGCGTAAAAGGTTTATGAAGTACCATTTCCTCTATTCTTTCATCTTTGCTTCCTCTTTCTTTGTTTCTGTAATACCCCGGTCCTTTATAACACAACCCGAGCACACACGCGTCTCAATTGATGCCTTCAATGGCCCGTATGCGGTGCCCTTGATCACTTAGTATCAAAACCTAACGATTTATCTCAAGAGATCTTAAAATCTCTATCATGTCAACCGCGCCGTCACTGCGGCTGCATTGGCGAAAACCGCACGTCAATCCGATACCCGAGCGCAAAGTTAAGGCCCTTTGATCGAAAACCTCGAAAAACATAGTTTTTACACACTTGTGTGGGGCCCACTACAAGGTCTCCTTTGCAATTAATATATTAATATATATATTATAATAATAATAATAATAATAATAATAATAATAAATAAGGAAAAAAATATATAAAAGAAAATAATAAAGATAAAAAAAAGTACAAAAAAAAGGGGGAAGCAATGATGGCTAGAATCTCACCACCATGCCTCCCTAGTCCTCCCCACTCCTCCCCATGTCACCCCATCCCTCTCCATGCTTGCATTAAAATAAATAAATAAATGAATAAAAGGTTATAAAGGGGGGGAGGGATCGTGCATACCCTCACCCCCATCTTCCATCTCCTTTCATCCATATCAAGAGAGAGAGAGTGAGAGAGAGAGAGAGAGGAGTGGCAATTTTGGTGAGCCATCATCAACCTCCCATTCTATCTCAACCATCCATCCGCTTCAACCGTCAAGATCGACCCTTGATCAAGGAAATCAAGGTGAGTGCAAACTTCCCCCCCTCCCTTTCTCGTTTACTTTTCATTTTCTTTCCTTAGGCCCACCTTGTGTTGAGCAATGAGATGGATGGGTTGGATCGTCCATGAATGGGTCCCACCTTTTGATGGTGTGGATCCCACTTAGGGACCCATTTGTGGCATAATTAGTGTGGCCAACAGCCACCATGATGTATGTAGTTCATCCACACTGCCCACCATGTGGACCCACATGCGATGGCTCAGCTGATGGATGCACGTGGCCCCCACTAATCAAGCACCACACACCAGCAAAAAAAAAAAATAAATAAATAAATTTGCAGCTGGACAGACAGCGTCCAGAGGACGATGCTGCCCAGCAGCGCCTGGCTGAGAGCCTCTTTGGGCTTGACCGTGGGTCCCCACTCGTGGGACCCACCTTGATGTTTGTATTTGATCCATGCCATCCATCTATTTCTCCAGCCCATTTTAAGACTGGGCACAAAAAATGAAGTAAATTCAGATCTCGGGTGGACCACACCATAGAAAACAGTAGAAGCAAGGATGCCTACTGTCGAAACTTCCATGGCCCACCGTGATGTTTATAGACAGAATCACCTGCCCAATATTGGGCTCATTAGGTCCCCAAGGAGCTGAAAAATCTGATGAATAGGGTGGATTGTCCCTAAGTGGGCCCCACATGAAATAACCATAAGAATATAAAAAAAAAAGAAACAAAAAAATAAAATAAAATAAGGCACCGGACGTCCAGCGTCTGGACGTTCTGACGCTGGAACGTCCAGCGTCACTTGACAGTGAATGGGGTCCCCACTCGTGGGACCCACCTTGATGTTTGTGTTCCATCCACGCCGTCCACTTGTTTTCCCATATCATTTTAGGGCCAGGCCCCAAATTTGAAACTGATCCAAATCCTAAGTGGACCGCACCGCATAAAACAGTGTAAGTAATGATTTCTACTGTCAGAAATCTTTCGGCCCACTTTGAAGTTTCTAGACCGAATCATATACCCAATATTGGGCTTATTGGGTCCCCCATGAGATGGGGAACCTGATGAACGGAGTGGATCAGACCCATGTGGGCCCCACTTGATATGAACACAAGAAAACAAAAAAAAAGAAAAAAAAAAGAAAATAAGAAGATGAAGGAGAGGCGCGTCTCTGACGCTGGGAGTGCCCAGCGTCCACGGACGCTGGGCGCGTGGTGTCTAGCTGGTGGCCCACTCTGTGGGTCCCACCATGCTGTATGTGCTATATCCACACCGTCCATCCAATTGGGGAGATCATTTTAGGGCATGATCTGAAGAATGAGACAGATCCACATCTCAAGTGGACCCCATTTGAAAGAAAACAGTGAGGACAGTGACAAGGCTGTTGGACCTTCCTACGGCCCACCATGATGTTTATTTGAGATCCAACCTGCTCATAATTCCACACACGTGTGGAAGAGGGAAAACAAAATATCAGCTTGATCGAAAACTCAGTTGGGCCCGCCTAGAATGTATGTGCCTTATCTATTACGTCCGTATGTTTTTCCAGCTCATTTTAGTGGCTGAGCCCAAAAAATTAAGCACATCCAAATGTCAAGTGGACCATGCCACGGGAAACAGTGGGAATAATGATCTCCACCGTTGAAACCTTCCCCAGCCCTACAGTGATGTTTATTTGTCATCCAACGTGTTCATACCATCACATGGATATGGATGAAGGGGAAAACATTAATACCCACTTGATTCGAAACCTATTGGACCCCAACTGGGCACCACAGGAGGCAGTGTGCTTGGGCACGCTGACCCAGCGGGTGGCCCACCCCATGGGTCCCACTGTGGAGTATCTGTTTTATCTATGCCGCCCATCTGTTTTTCCATATTATTTTAGTCCATGGGCCCTCCAACAAAAGATGAGGCAATCCAAAGCTCTGGTGGACCACATTGTAGGAAACAGTGGTCATTTTATTTCTCTAAAAGATGGCCCCTTGTGATCACAAATTGGACCCAAACTTAGCCCAAAACCATTTATGTATGTAAAGTCCGTTTAATTAAAAATCTACGTGGGGTCACATCTATGGAATCCACCACCTTCCTAAAGTATTAAATATGTCATTTAAACCCTAAAACTTGAATTTAGATTATATAGGCCACCTCCTTAAAATTTTAGATCCACCACCATAGGGTTGATCTTAACCATATAAATTATGGATATGACAATCTAACCGCATAAATGGTCTAAAATATGGTAGGGTCGAATTCTAGCAAGCGTGTACATGTTTCAAGCAACATTGAAAGATGCTTCGATTCTTAAGGTGATGATTCCTCCCCTTGAGCTTTCCGCTTCCATACTGGTTAAGTGATAGTTCTATTTATTTTGTTAAGAAAACATGTTACAAATGATTTAAACTCTGTCTTATGATTATTTGATTACATCATTAATTATATGCTAAATTATGAATTGCTCCACATTTTTGTGAATTATTACGTATTTTGAATTGTCAAAGTTATTCCTCTTAGAAATCTGGAAGTGAATTGTGAATCTGGATTGTAGTGATCACATCTGTTAGATGAGACCTTAAACCAGTGGCCTCTGTAAGCAAGAAAATGGAATGATCCCTAAGGATGGAATCCTTGAATGGATTTGTTGGACTAAAAGTCCTGTTAAGATGAATCGTTGTGATTATGTCCCTAACTGAACTTATAATGGATACATTTGAAAGTTATGGAGATGAGAGGCCACTAGTTGTAAGGAAATGTCATAATTGGTTTGATTGTAAATTGGACTAATAATGGACGATTAATCATGCATATCATGGCACTGACGGGACATGTGGTGACGAGCCATACTACCGTCGGGTGGTTTGGTTGCTGAGAGCACGTACCCTTGAGGTATTTTCGCTGGCCCCAGACCACCATTGGGTGAGCCATACGCTGATAGCACGTACCTTTGGTATTTCGCTGGTGATGGCCGCTCTTGATGGAATTGCATGGTGGGGCTGATGTGTGTCCTTAGGGACTTCCAGACCACGTTTTCCAGCTGGATGAGCATCCCCAGGCTGAGGGACATGTGCATGCATTCATGCATTTAAGAAAGATCACATCATGGATGTTTTGTATGTTTTCATTTCTCTAAACTGCTCTTGATTAGTGTGTTGGTGTGTAATCTTGAGGGGACCTCACACTGAGCTGGCCACTCATGTTTAGAATATCAACCGTACAGATGATGCAGGAGTGATGGTAGAGGATGGAGAACTTGGAGTTACTCCCGATGACACTCTTGCTAAGGAGGGTGTGGAGTATGCTGAGGAGGAGCCATATGCCGATGTTGCTGAGCTTTACGAGCTCAATCAGTAGAGTAGTTATTTCCATCTATTTTCCCTATGACACTTGATATTTTGGGTTTGTACTGAGTCCCAGATGGGGGAAGCTCGTGAACTATTAATACTTGTGTTTGATATGGTTATATTTTCATGGAATGGTTATCTTTTTGTCTCTCTGGTGCCCACTAGTGCAATTGTGAATGTGGAAACATAATCCAACTGAAAACCATACTTAAAGGTGATACTTTCTCCCTAAATTAACATCCGGGTTCTCGTGGTAACAGTCATACTCAAGCCATGGGAATCAGGGCGTTACAAGTTGGTATCAAAGCACCAGGATCTGAGATAACTAGGCCTTGGGAATATAAAAATGGTACAAACCCCAAGAGACCTAAATGTCTAGGGATTATGAAGTAGGGGTATGAACTTAGAAGAAAATTTTCCAAGGAATAGTGTAATCTAAGAACTTAGAGACAATACCTAGGTTTCCTTGAGAACCTTAGGATAGCCACTTAGAAACTGAATTTAGGTACCAAGAAAGAGACTATTGCTACGTAATTGTAATTGATGAACTCCTTCATATCCTCAAAATTTTGGTTCTAAGTGACAATTAGAATATGAAAGTAATTGTGCTCTTGCACCTTTTCAGGAGAGTATGCCTCCTAAGTCTAAGCAACGACGAGCACTGGCGTCGTGTGCGTTGGCACCCTCGCCTGAGAACCTCGAACGTGAGCCCGGAATATGTTCCTGGAGAACAAGGAGAGCTTAGGGACCCTGATCAAGAATCAGAGACTGGAAGTGCTCCCCCACCCCCACCTATGGGCCCTGCGGGTGTACATTCACAAGCCGCGTATTCTGGGGGCCCTACTGGGGGCGTTCCATTTGGTGGCCAGGCCGGATCTGATGCCTTTGGAATTTTTGGGCATATGGCTGCGCTATTGCAGCAACAACAGGCCGCGTTTATGCAGCAACAACAGGCCATGTTCTCCACCATAATGAAGACACTTCAAGGTAGTTCGCGAGGATCGGCTTCCCGAACGGAAGATTCTCGTGAGGTTGAGGTCTTCGAGAAGTTTCAGAAATTGAGGCCACCTACATTCTCGGGGGCGGTGGATCCTGTTCAAGCAGAACATTGGTTGGACCGATTGGAGAAAATGATGAAGCCATTGGGCTGTTCTGATGAGCAAAAGGTCAGCCTCGCCACGTATCTGCTGGAAGGTGATGCGAACAACTGGTGGAAGAGCGTGTTGAGGGTAGTTGGGGAAGACTATACATGGACCTGGAAGAGGTTTAAAAAGAAGTTTCTTGAGAAATACTTCCCCCGATCGTGCCGAAATGAGAAAATAGCACAGTTCCTGAAACTGGAACAGGGCAACATGACTGTTGCCCAGTACGAAGCCAAGTTTGATGAATTGTCACGGTTTGTGCCCCGGATGGTGCAAGACGAGGAGTACAGATTACAGAAGTTTAAGGAAGGCCTCAGGCCAGGAATTCATTCTAGGTTGTGCACCCTGGACTTCAAAAGTCTTGCCGAGGTTGCCGATAAGACGATACGTGTTGAGAAGGATCACGAGCGCATGTCAAAGTTACGCACTCCAAATCAGACTCTTATTAATAGGGTCAGGCCTATGCCTTCTACCTCAGTGCCATTTGAAAAGAAGCCGAGAGTTACATACCCGATTTCCTCATCTCCGTATGCTACAAAAAAATGTGACTACTGTGGGAGGATAGGCCATATCGCTCGCATGTGCTATAACAAACTCAGGGCCGAAGGTGTTAATCCCCCATTCCAGGCAAATCGTCCGAAGCAAACTCAGGTCGTGACAAGGCCAACTCCACAACCTCAGCCTGCCAGGCCAGGAGCACCAGCACAGAACAGGAATCCTCCCGCTCGCATGTATGCCATCTCTGCATCTCAGGCTGAGGAAAATCCTTCTCAGACTATCCACGGTACGGCTTATATTAACGATGTTCCCGTTCTCATCTTGTTTGATTCTGGTGCAACATTGTCATTCATTGACTGCACTATAGTAGCAAAATTGGAACTGAAAACAAGCCGTATGCACACTCCCCTCGTAGTAGCATCCCCTATGGGGAAATTTGTGGAAACAAATAAGATTTGTAGGGCATGCTGCATTTCCCTTGCGAACCATAAAATAACAGTAGATTTGGTAGTGATGCGCATCAAGCGCTACGACATCGTACTTGGGATGGACTGGCTGTCTCGGGTTCAAGCAGTTCTGGATTGTCGTGCTAGGTCAGTCACCATATCCCTATCCGGGCAAGATTCTTTCACTGTGGGGGGTAGAAGCAGGCACGAAGAATTTGAAAGCTTACAAGCATTAGAAGTAGCTGAGTCAGAGGAGGTCATGATAGACCAAATACCCATAGTGCAGGAATTTCCCGAAGTATTTCAAGAAATACCCGGGTTACCCCCCAGACGGGAGGTGGATTTCTGTATAGACCTCCTGCCAGGGACCGCACCGATATCTTTGCCACCTTTTCATATGCCTCCTTGTGAAATGGAAGAGCTCAGGAAGCAGATCGATGAGTTGTTGGCGCAAGGTTTCATCCGGCCCAGCGTTTCCCCATGGGGCGCTCCAGTGCTGTTTGTGAAAAAGAAAGACGGGTCGATGCGATTATGCATAGACTATAGGCGGTTGAACGGGGTGACGATTAAGAACAAGTATCCTCTGCCTCGTATCGATGACCTGTTTGACCAACTCAAAGGCGCAACGTATTTCTCTAAGATCAATCTGCGATCTGGGTACCATCAGTTGAGGATTAGAGAAGAGGACATTCCCAAGACAGCATTCAGGACTAGGTACGGACATTATGAGTTCCTAGTTATGTCAGGTCTTACCAATGCCCCAGCCGTATTCATGGACTTGATGAATAGGATCTTCATGCCATATTTGGACCGTTTCGTCATTGTCTTCATCAATGACATCCTGGTCTACTCTAAAAGCCAGGAGAAGCATAAAGAACACCTGCATACCGTCCTGCATACCTTGAAAGAAAACCAGTTGTATGCAAAGTTGTCCAAGTGCGACTTTTGGAAGGAAGAAGTCAAATTTTTGGGGCACGTAGTGAACAAGGAAGGTATAGCAGTTGATCCATCTAAAGTCGAAGCAGTAGCTAAGTGGGAGCAGCCCACCACGGTTACAGAAGTTCGAAGCTTCTTGGGTATGGCGGGATATTATAGGCGCTTCATTAAAGAGTTCGCCAGAATTGCACGACCGTTGACCCAGTTGACAAAGAAGAATGCCAAATTTGTATGGGATGAAAACACGGAAGCAGCCTTTCAAGAGCTTAAGATGAGGCTAACATCAGCTCCTGTACTTACTCTCCCAAAAGAAGGTGAAAACTTCATAGTTTTTAGTGACGCGTCCAAGACGGGCTTGGGATGTGTGCTAATGCAGAGCAATAGGGTGATTGCCTATGCTTCGAGGCAGCTGAAGAAGCATGAGGAGAATTACCCGACGCATGATTTGGAATTGGCAGCAGTGGTCTTCGCTCTAAAGATCTGGAGACACTATTTGTATGGGGAAGAGTTCGAATTGTTCTGCGACCACAAAAGCCTCAAGTATATATTCACGCAAAAAGATCTGAACATGCGTCAACGGCGATGGATGGAGACCTTTAAAGACTTTAATTTTGAGGTGTCTTACCATCCCGGGAAAGCGAATCTGGTAGCCGATGCACTGAGTCGACAGAAAAGGTATGAGCTTGCAGCCACATTGATGATCAAGGAGTGGGAAATGATGGAATTTGTCCAGGACTTCGACGTTCAGCTTACGCTTGACGAGCCAGATCCGTATGTCGCTCTCATAACTGCAGAGCCAACCTTGGTCCGTCAGGTCATCGCCGAACAAGACCAGGACGAATGGCTCAAGCAGATGAAAGAGGAATGCAAGGCCAGAGAAATGCCCGATTGGAGAATTAGTGCTGATGGTGCACTTAGGTTTCAGGGTCGTGTGTGTGTTCCCGATAATGCAAACTTGAAGAAGGACGTGATGAGGGAAGCACATTACTCTAAGCTGGCTATCCACCCGGGCAGTACTAAAATGTATCGGGATGTGAAGAGACAGTATTGGTGGAACAACATGAAGCGCGACATAGCAGACTATGTGGCAAAATGTATGGTATGCCAGAAGGTGAAAGCTGAGCACCGCAAACCGCCAGGCCTTCTTCAGCCCTTGCCTTTAGCAGAATGGAAGTGGGACAGCATTTCCATGGACTTCATATTCGGACTTCCGAAAACCAAAAAAAGGCATGACTCAATCTGGGTGATTGTAGACAGGCTGACAAAATCAGCACGATTCCTCCCGATACAAACATCAAATACCGCTGATGATCTGGCAAAGCTGTACATTAAGGAGGTTGTGCGATCATATGGTGTGCCTCGAGAAATCATATCCGACCGAGATTCTCGGTTCACCTCAACGTTCTGGAGAAGGCTACAGGAAGAATTGGGCACGGAACTCAAATACAGCACGGCATTTCACCCTCAGACCGATGGTCAGACAGAAAGGGTCAATCAGATCCTGGAAGACATGTTGCGGGCATGCGTGCTTGATTTGAAAGGGAATTGGGACGATCATCTTCCTCTTGCAGAATTTGCCTACAATAATAGTTTCCAGTCAAGCATAGGAATGGCTCCTTATGAAGCTCTCGTCCTTGCCGAGCTCCGCAGTGTTGGGCAGAAGTTGGT
This sequence comes from Liriodendron chinense, assembly GCA_003013855.2. NCBI lineage: Eukaryota > Viridiplantae > Streptophyta > Magnoliopsida > Magnoliales > Magnoliaceae > Liriodendron > Liriodendron chinense. Next base: position 5,468,742 of record ML058362.1, read on the forward strand.
GAGAGGAGTTTATTGGGACCTGAACTCGTCCAAGTTACGACCGACGTGATTGATATAGTTCGAAAACATTTACGTGCCGCTCAGAGTAGGCAGAAAAGTTATGCAGACACCCATCTGCGTGATCTGGAATTTGCGGTAGGGGAACATGTGTTCCTAAAGGTTTCGCCTATGAAGGGTATGATGAGATTCGGAAAGAAGGGGAAGCTAGCACCTCGTTTCATTGGTCCCTTCGAGATACTGGAAAGAGTTGGAGCTGTGGCGTATCGTTTAGCATTGCCAACAAGCCTGGCAAACGTTCATGGCGTCTTTCATATTTCTATGCTGAAAAGGTACAAGCCTGACGATGCTCACATCATTAGTTGGGAAGAAATTGAGCGGCGAGATGATGCCTCCTACATCGAAGAACCAGTCCGTATCTTGGACCACAAGGAGCAGGTCTTGCGCACAAAGGTCATTCCGCTGGTTAAGGTCCTCTGGTCACGTCATGGAGAAGAAGAAGCAACTTGGGAGCGGGAAGCGGAAATGAAGGAGAAATACCCTCAGTTATTCAACGACGCAACTCAGGTAATTTCGAGGATGAAATTTTTATTAGGGGGGTAGATTGTAATACCCCGGTCCTTTATAACACAACCCGAGCACACACGCGTCTCAATTGATGCCTTCAATGGCCCGTATGCGGTGCCCTTGATCACTTAGTATCAAAACCTAACAATTTATCTCAAGAGATCTTGAAATCTCTATCATGTCAACCGCGCCGTCACTGCGGCTGCATTGGCGAAAACTGCACGTCAATCCGATACCCGAGCGCAAAGTTAAGGCCCTTTTGATCGAAAACCTCGAAAAACATAATTTTTACACACTTGTGTGGGGCCCACTACAAGGTCTCCTTTGCAATTAATATATTAATATATTCATATATATATATATAATAATAATAATAATAATAATAATAATAATAATAAAATAAGGAAAAAAAATATATAAAAGAAAATAATAAAGATAAAAAAAAGTACAAAAAAAAGGGGGAAGCAATGATGGCTAGAATCTCACCACCATGCCTCCCTAGTCCTCCCCACTCCTCCCCATGTCACCCCATCCCTCTCCATGCTTGCATTAAAATAAATAAATAAATAAATAAATGAATAAAAGGTTATAAAGGGGGGGAGGGATCGTGCATACCCTCACCCCCATCTTCCATCTCCTTTCATCCATATCAAGAGAGAGAGAGAGAGAGAGAGAGAGAGAGAGAGAAGAGAGAGAGAGAGAGAGAGAGAGAGAGAGAGAGAGAGAGTGGCAATTTTGGTGGGCCATCATCAACCTCCCATTCTATCTCAACCATCCATCCGCTTCAACCGTCAAGATCGACCCTTGATCAAGGAGATCAAGGTGAGTGCAAACTTCCCCCCCTCCCTTTCTCGTTTACTTTTCATTTTCTTTCCTTAGGCCCACCTTGTGTTGGGCAATGAGATGGATGGGTTGGATCGTCCATGAATGGGTCCCACCTTTTGATGGTGTGGATCCCACTTAGGGACCCATTTGTGGCATAATTAGTGTGGCCAACAGCCACCATGATGTATGTAGTTCATCCACGCTGTCCACCATGTGGACCCACATGCGATGGCTCAGCTGATGGATGCACGTGGCCCCCACTAATCAAGCACCACACACCAGCAAAAAAAAATAATAATAATAAATAAATAAATTTGCAGCTGGACAGACAGTGTCCAGAGGACGATGCTGCCCAGCAGCGCCTGGCTGAGAGCCTCTTTGGGCTTGACCGTGGGTCCCCACTCGTGGGACCCACCTTGATGTTTGTATTTGATCCATGCCATCCATCTGTTTCTCCAGCCCATTTTAAGACTGGGCACAAAAAATGAAGTAAATTCAGATCTCGGGTGGACCACACCATAGAAAACAGTAGAAGCAAGGATGCCTACTGTCGAAACTTCCATGGCCCACCGTGATGTTTATAGACAGAATCACCTACCCAATATTGGGCTCATTAGGTCCCCAAGGAGCTGAAAAATCTGATGAATAGGGTGGATTGTCCCTAAGTGGGCCCCACATGAAATAACCATAAGAATATAAAAAAAAAAGAAACAAAAAAAAAAATAAAATAAGGCACTGGACGTCCAGCGTCTGGACGTTCTGACGCTGGAACGTCCAGCGTCACTTGACAGTGAATGGGGTCCACACTCGTGGGACCGACCTTGATGTTTGTGTTCCATCCACGCCGTCCACTTGTTTTCCCATATCATTTTAGGGCCAGGCCCCAAATTTGAAACTGATCCAAATCTTAAGTGGACCGCACCGCATAAAACAGTGTAAGTAATGATTTCTACTGTCAGAAATCTTTCGGCCCACTTTGAAGTTTCTAGACCGAATCATATACCCAATATTGGGTTTATTGGGTCCCCCATGAGATGGGGAACCTGATGAACGGAGTGGATCAGACCCATGTGGGCCTCACTTGATATGAACACAAGAAAACAAAAAAAAAAAGAAAAAAAAAAGAAAATAAGAAGATGAAGGAGAGGCGCGTCTCTGACGCTGGGAGTGCCCAGCGTCCACGGACGCTGGGCGCGTGGTGTCTAGCTGGTGGCCCACTCTGTGGGTCTCACCATGCTGTATGTGCTATATCCACACCGTCCATCCAATTGGGGAGATCATTTTAGGGCATGATCTGAAGAATGAGACAGATCCACATCTCAAGTGGACCCCATTTGAAAGAAAACAGTGAGGATAGTGACAAGGCTGTTGGACCTTCCTACGGCCCACCATGATGTTTATTTGAGATCCAACCTGCTCATAATTCCACACACGTGTGGAAGAGGGAAAACAAAATATCAGCTTGATCGAAAACTCAGTTGGGCCCGCCTAGAATGTATGTGCCTTATCTATTACGTCCGTATGTTTTTCCAGCTCATTTTAGTGGCTGAGCCCAAAAAATTAAGCACATCCAAATGTCAAGTGGACCATGCCATGGGAAACAGTGGGAATAATGATCTCCACCGTTGAAACCTTCCCCAGCCCTACAGTGATGTTTATTTGTCATCCAACGTGTTCATACCATCACATGGATATGGATGAAGGGGAAAACATTAATACCCACTTGATTCGAAACCTATTGGACCCCAACTAGGCACCACAGGAGGCAGTGTGCTTGGGCACGCTGACCCAGCAGGTGGCCCACCCCATGGGTCCCACTGTGGAGTATCTGTTTTATCTATGCCGCCCATCTGTTTTTCCATATTATTTTAGTCCATGGGCCCTCCAACAAAAGATGAGGCAATCCAAAGCTCTGGTGGACCACATTGTAGGAAACAGTGGTCATTTTATTTCTCTAAAAGATGGCCCCTTGTGATCACAAATTGGACCCAAACTTAGCCCAAAACCATTTATGTATGTAAAGTCCGTTTAATTAAAAATCTACGTGGGGTCACATCTATTGAATCCACCACCTTCCTAAAGTATTAAATATGTCATTTAAACCCTAAAACTTGAATTTAGATTATATAGGCCACCTCCTTAAAAATTTTAGATCCACCACCATAGGGTTGATCTTAACCATATAAATTATGGATATGACAATCTAACCGCATAAATGGTCTAAAATATGGTAGGGTCGAATTCTAGCAAGCGTGTACATGTTTCAAGCAACATTGAAAGATGCTTCGATTCTTAAGGTGATGATTCCTCCCCTTGAGCTTTCCGCTTCCATACTGGTTAAGTGATAGTTCTATTTATTTTGTTAAGAAAACATGTTACAAATGATTTAAACTCTGTCTTATGATTATTTGATTACATCATTAATTATATGCTAAATTATGAATTGCTCCACATTTTTGTGAATTATTACGTATTTTGAATTGTCAAAGTTATTCCTCTTAGAAATCTGGAAGTGAATTGTGAATCTGGATTGTAGTGATCACATCTGTTAGATGAGACCTTAAACCAGTGGCCTCTGTAAGCAAGAAAATGGAATGATCCCTAAGGATGGAATCCTTGAATGGATTTGTTGGACTAAAAGTCCTGTTAAGATGAATCGTTGTGATTATGTCCCTAACTGAACTTATAATGGATATATTTGAAAGTTATGGAGATGAGAGGCCACTAGTTGTAAGGAAATGTCATAATTGGTTTGATTGTAAATTGGACTAATAATGGACGATTAATCATGCATATCATGGCACTGACGGGACATGTGGTGACGAGCCATACTACCGTCGGGTGGTTTGGTTGCTGAGAGGACGTACCCTTGAGGTATTTTCGCTGGCCCCAGACCACCATTGGGTGAGCCATACGCTGATAGCACGTACCTTTGGTATTTCGCTGGTGATGGCGTCTCTTGATGGAATTGCATGGTGGGGCTGATGTGTGTCCTTAGGGACTTCCAGACCACGTTTTCCAGCTGGATGAGCATCCCCAGGCTGAGGGACATGTGCATGCATTCATGCATTTAAGAAAGATCACATCATGGATGTTTTGTATGTTTCCATTTCTCTAAACTGCTCTTGATTAGTATGTTGGTGTGTAATCTTGAGGGGACCTCACACTGAGCTGGCCACTCATGTTTAGAATATCAACCGTACAGATGATGCAGGAGTGATGGTAGAGGATGGAGAACTTGGAGTTACTCCCGATGACACTCTTGCTAAGGAGGGTGTGGAGTATGCTGAGGAGGAGCCATATGCCGATGTTGCTGAGCTTTACGAGCTCAATCAGTAGAGTAGTTATTTCTATCTATTTTCCCTATGACACTTGATATTTTGGGTTTGTACTGAGTCCCAGATGGGAGAAACTCATGAACTATTAATACTTGTGTTTGATATGGTTATATTTTCGTGGAATGGTTATCTTTTTGTCTCTATGGTGCCCACTAGTGCAATTGTGAATGTGGAAACATAATCCAACTGAAAACCATACTTAAAGGTGATACTTTCTCCCTAAATTAACATCCGGGTTCTCGTGGTAACAGTCATACTCAAGCCATGGGAGTCGGGGCGTTACAGTTTCTTTGCAAACTTTTCTTTCTTCCCTTTTCTCTCTTATTTTATGCCTCAACAGGCGGGCTTTGGCCTTTAACATAACATCGGACACTGTCATGCTTGGTATGAGCTGTATTTCTTGGTCCTCAACCTTCAGACTAAATCATCCTGGAAGGAGTACTGAAGATGATTTCTGCTGACGTTCTATGCTTATTGTGGACATAGCATTTGTGATTGCTTTCTTTTCTTTGTCCCTTTCTTTCCCAATAACTATTTCTCCCCCGTCAATCATTCTTTGGAGAATAGCTTTGATGGTATGACATTTGCGAGTAGGATGCCCTATCATGCGGTGATAATGGCAATAATCCCTATCCTCTGTTTTATCTGCTTCTTCAGGCCATTTTAATTGTGGCAATTCAATTGTTCCTTCTGTAACTAATTGATTAGTCATGGGGACGATATCTTCGGTCGCAAAAGAATATTCTTCTTGGCGGTTAAATCGTCAATATCGTTTATTAGTGGGTTTGTGGATAGAATAGTTTTACCTTTCTCTCCTGTTGTCCCTTGGTTTATTCTGAAATTCTTCCTTTTTTCCTTTATCTGTAGTTAAAACTAGAAAAATGCTCAAAGAAAGTTTTTCCTATGTTCGTTATTCAGGGGAATTTACGAGTATAGAGACATTCATAGACAATCATAGGCAATCACAAAGTATAACGAGAAGAGATATCACAAGGCGAATTTTATTCCAGAGATTTTGAGATCTTTTACATTCCAGGCTATGATACTTGTCACGTGCCCTTAATTACATCAATGGTTGATGACCCTTGATTGGAAAGCAAAAGACTAACCTGCCTGGGATTATGGTCTTGAGTTTATGGTCGTAGAGACCTATTTATTTTCTTATTATGGACTGAGCCATGTTTTTTAGACAAGTCGGATGTCTATGTCCCATTTTCTTTCGAATTGTCCGAATTGAGGGATTGTCAAGATTTTTAATCGAGTGGTACAACGCCGAGCCCTTTTCCCGTATTTTTATGATGGTTGACCCTAAGAAAGCACTCAGCAACTACCTGATCAGCTCAACCAACAGACCCATTGTGGATGGGTAGGGCATCGACTAGCTTTTTTATAATAGCAGTCCATAGCAGGATATTTCGAGTGTTGTTAGAACTCTTATGATTGTGGTTTATCATGGTAACCATAATCCCTTAGGTTTAACCTCAGACCTTTATCCGGGATGAACAGAGGTTGTATAGTAAAGAAAATATATTCAATCTTGGAGTCCGGTGACTCATTTTCAAGAACGTTCTTTCTTTTGGACGCTTTCTAATGATCGATACAGAATTGAATAGGTTGTATTGATCTAGGCTCCTTCGAGGATTCAAGTTTGTCGGACTAGATCGCACATTTTCGAAGCCTATAAATGGTTAAGTATCAGGCCAGATAAATGCCCTTTTAGGCCAATATCTGATAAACGATAGGGATTGGTGCCTTGTAAATGCTTGATTCAACTGTTTTGTAGCATGAAAATGTTATGTTTGCCTTGGAGTCGATGAGATTGCGCTTAGCTTTACTTGGCGTTAGTCGATCTTCGAGCCAACAGGGCACTTCCCAGGGCTGAAAACGACTAAGTATAGGGTCGGTTTACTGCTTAATCGGGGTATTCGGTGAATACCGACGATGATTACCTTCGAACAGTGATGGATTATGTCTGTTAAGATCGCAATGATGCTGGATCCACTTTAGCATTAGTGAGATCGCATTTAGTTCCACTTAGTGTCAATCAATTTTCGAGCCAACATGGCACTTCCTGAGGCTGAAAATGACTAACTACTGAGTTTGTTTATCGCTTAATTGGGGTATTCGAGGATCGTGAGATCGGATAACCTCGTCGCGATGCATTATTATGATGTTTCAGATCATGGGGAAACTAAGTTCCTCTCTTAGCATCAGTTAAATTCTGCTTGATTTTGCTTGATTTGGTTGTTTCATGTTCTTTCGGAAGGATTTTTGGGTTTGCAAATTTGGCTAAGTGTTAGTCATTTTTGATTAAATCGTTGATTTGGGCCATTTATCATTGACGATTGGAAAATCCGATTCGAGGGATGGATAGCGAACGGTGATATATGTCTAGAAGCAATAATACGATGGAAAGGCAGGTTACATCGAAGGCGGGCCACATCACGGAAGTCTCAGACAGGCTATGACCGTCCGAGCACATGTAGGTATGGGGGTGGGCGCATGTTGCCCAGAGGTGGGTGCAAGTGGACCTTGTTCACTCCCCAAGTATAGGGTTGCGAAGTAGTAATAAATTCGGAAAGACCGAGTATCAGTCCCACGGAGATTTAAATGTAAATATTCTCGTAATTTATCTAAAACAACCTATTGTTGAAATTACATTAAGATCTAAATCTGTAAAATAATGATTCGAAATTAAACAATGATTACGAGAGGTAATAACAATCTAAAAAGGCACTAGAGCACCAAGGATCCACTTTTGACGGTTTTCAATGCATCAACACAACTAGGTCTCTCACAACTCAATCGGAATCGAATTTATCTCCATCCGATCGAAATATGGAGCGGTTTAATCAACACTTATCTAAAATAGTTGCTTGCTCATTGATTCGATTCCCACAATAATGCTCAGGCCTTGGACACACTAAATGGTATAGGCCAAGCCTCTTTCCAATCTAGTTGAGATTCACAACCAGAGCTTTCATCAAATCCTGTCACTAGACTTGACAATGACCAATGATTAGAACTGTAATTAAATTAAAATTAATTAACAAAACAACTATATCAATTTTAAAAGGAATTGAGAGTGCAAACCATGAACAGGATTTGATGAGTTTATGATAAATTGTCTTTGTATTTAAAGAAAAACCTCGGTGGTGATTTAAGCTCTGAGATATATAGATATCGTCATATATAGTTTTTAAAATGACGGTTTTGTTCGAGAGGATCACTAGTGCCTTCTCTAGTCTCATCATTAGAAAACCATAAACTCACAATGTTTTCAAAAATCTGTTCTTTTTTAAATTCTCGGAAAAAAAAATTGAGTTTTGCTAAAAAATATTGTTAGTGCAAAAGCAAATAGAAACTTTTAGAGAATAAAAGACAGTTTTGTGAGAACAATGACTTGGATTTAACAACTCGACGGTCCCATATGCATAGACAGTTTGCACAATGTAGGGACCGGTCCATCGAGATCTCAATTTTCCCTGAAATAAATTTTTAAAGATCCTACCATTGTATGAAAAAAGTTTTTTACCAAAACATGCGTGAAACCAATATTTTTAAGGCGAATGGTTAGCGATTAAAGCCGTTCTTTGAGAAATTTCCTTCAGAAGGTATGTCCATACCTCTGACTGATCATGTGTATCAGGATGATTGATCTCCTAGTTTGATGGAGGTATAGAGTAGTTAGGATTAAGATTTTGTTGCTTTTGTTTACTTTTGCTTAGGTTTGCTAGATGGAGGAAGAATTCCACTTTTCACTGTCTCAGGTACTATCATTCCTCACTCCCTTTTATTTTCAAATTGCTCTCATGTTTTGTTCATTACACATCTTTTACATTAAGGACAATGCAAGATTTGGTTGGGGGGTGTAGGATCACTTGGATGAATCCAGCGTTTTGTAACATTTTGAGCAATTATGTAGAAATTTTTCGATTTTTCAAAAATTCAAAACTCTTTTGAAAAACTTTGGTTCTATCCACTCAAGATGATATGAGCATAAGAGGAGGAGATATGAAGTGTATGAAGTTGTAAATCTTGATCTTCTCTTAGCATAATGGTTTTATATGAGAATTCCCCTAATTCTGTGATTGATAGAAAATTTGAACACTCTTACACCTAGTTCACGTTACACGATTTTCATGGGTTGAAGGGATTATGTGATTTATGGATTAGCTAGACTTTGATTTAAGGTGCTGAGAAACTAAGCCGGGGTACTTTGTCCATCCTTGTCCATGGGAAAATAACGAAAGATATGGATTTCTAAAAATGCTATCTAATTTAAAAGAAAAAGGAAAAGGAAGGATGAAATTGGGAAAGATGGAAAAATGGTGGAAAATTCCGATTAGGGCTACTTATTACCAACTGGGGGATGGTCTACCCGTAACTAAAGCCAGAAACGGGACGTAGTGTGAAAGCCGTCGGAAGGACAGTAAGGCAAATTTCCGTCATTGGCTTGTTGTTGCTCTATATACCTCGAGATCTATAGTCTGGTTGATCTATGAAGAAGATAATCCTAGAAATTCATGAGATGAATTTTCACTATGCACACCAGGTTGAATTTGTTCAAGTCCGTCTATTTATCAACCAACCAGCGGGAATTTCATATGGATATTATTATGTTTTGAGAGTTTACGGTTTCAACCTCTATCATCTAATTTCTCTAACTCTTACACTTGTGTAGCTTAGGATGTATAGAAGAATGGTTTCTCAAGGAGAGTTGGGTTTTTGAGAATGGAATTGGTTTCACGCATGTTTTGCTCGGGACTAGCAAAATGCTGGTTGGGGGGTGTGTTGAGCTCTTAATTGTGCATATTCTAACCCCAATTCGTCACTCATTATGCATGGTTTTCACGATTTAAAGACTAATCTAAGGCATGTTTTGTTATTGTAGGAATGAGAGCGGACTTCACTTAATTGAAGATGAAAAGGGTCCATTTAGAACCATTGAATGAAGATCGAAGGAGGACTAAAGAAAGAAGGAAGCAAGGAAAGAAGAAAAGAAGAAAGAAATGAAGAAAAGAGGCCAAGACCAGTCGGCCAGGAGGGCCACGACCGGTCGGCCAGTTTTCCAGACATGCTGAACTCGCTGGACGCAGGATAAATACAGTCCGACCGGTCTAGACCGGTCGGCCAGAAGACATTGCAACTCTAGAAGCTTGCTGGAATATTTCTCAGTGAGGTTCGACTGGTCGGCTAGCCCAGTCCGACCGGAACCGAAACTTTCATTTTTTGCGCCGATTTTCTCTGCGCACTGCGTAACCTTACGCAAATTCTGGAATATTTTGACGTTGCGGAGCCTCCCCACTATAAAAGGACACCTAGGGATTGTTCCTAGGGTATCTTAGAAGGGTTTGAGTAAGGTGGGAGGCGGAGGAAGCAGATTTCGGAGTTCCACAACTCCTTCTAGTTTGTTTTGCTATTTTTATGCTTTTCGTAGTTGTTTCATGTTTCCTTGGATCATGAGCAACTAAACCTCTTAGCTAGGGCTAAGAGGTGAAGCTTGTAGTGAATCTAAGATGTTTTCAATTCGTTTAAGTTGGTTTTAAAGTTGGATTTCATGTTTATGAACAATGGTTTGAAGTTAATACAAGTTCCAAGTAGTTTTTCTTAGTCTTATGATGACTCATGGATGTTTGGGAGAATTGCTTGAGTTCTTAATGGTTGTGTGCTAGTCTAGACCTGTATGATCCGAGGAATTGGAGTACGCTCTAGTACTATGATCTTCATGTGGGAACTTCCTACCAAAGTTCTACTTTTCTGATTTTCTGAATTATGTATGGGACTGTGCATGTGATTTGATTCAAGTTCAAATCATGATCTAGCTTTGTCTGGTGATAGGACTTAATGATGATCATGATTATGAGCTTAGTTTATTGGAATTGGGACTGATCTATGCAATTGAGCATGCTCATCCTAGCTTACATTGAGTGAATCATATACATTGGCCTTACATATGACAGATTGTTTGGTTTAACAGCTCTATCATCCGGCTAGATAGATCTTAACTTCGATTCTAGTTGAGAGAATGAGAAACCACAGCGAATTGAGCATCAAGGATTGCTACAAGTGGATCCTTGAACCCCTAGTGCCTTTTTATAATTGTTTACCTTCAATTTAGTTCAAAGTCGTTACTTACATCAATCTCATACAAAATTCGATTGTTAGCTTTTTAATAGAAACTGTTGGATGTGTTTGTGAATTCCTACATAAGTCCCTGTGGATCGACCTCGGTCTTACCGAGTTTATCACTACATCACAACCCTACACTTGGGGAAGCAAACAATGTGCATCACCATTTTATTCGACAGGTGCTTGAGGAAGGAGATGTGACTCTGGACAAGATTCACACTAACGTGAATTCGGTGGATATGCTGACCAAGGTGGTCCCAATAGTGAAGTTCAAGTTCTACGTAACTTCTCTGGGATTGGCAAATGCTTAATGTAGATGCAGTGATGTATGAGAAGTGACGACACTACGTTTGAAGATGAGCTGATCGACAAAGTAAATGGAAGATGGTTCGATTTTGAAGCCTCGGTGGAGTTTGTTGTCAGAGCCTCCAAAATATGGGAATCGGGTGTCCGACTGGTCTTGACTGGTCGGACCGATCCAAGCCTTTGGACAGAGCCTCAATAGGCATTGCTGGACATGTGCTCCGACCGGTCTTGACTGGTCGGACGGTGGAGGCCGACCGGTCTTGACCGATCGGACAGAGGCTGATTTTGAAGTTTTTCAAAGGCAAAACTCTCTGGACCTGCTTTTCATAGGTCCGATCGATCGTGACCGGTCGGGTGTTTACACGAACTTCCGAGATTTCATGTTATATGTTTCTATTTTGGGTTGGAGGCCTATAAAAGCACCTCATAATCCATCTTAGATGTGTCCTAATCAATGCCAAGGAGTCCTATTTCAAGATTAGGGCTTGGGGGAGAGATTGTGAGGTTTGAGAGTGCCTTGTTCATCTTTGGAATTTTCTTGAGGGTAAATTAGCTTTATAATCTTCTGGAATTCAGAGTGGAGGTGTCCCTTTATGCCGTGGTTTTTTCTCGCAAGGGTTTTCCACATAAAATTCGTTTGCTTTTGCGTTGATTACTTGTGTGGTTGTGTGGTGATTGTTTGATCTTCTTCAGTGCTTCCGCTGATCGGATTTCCAACATATATTTAGTCGAGTGCATCAGTGTAGACTGTACATGGTTACTAGTCACAACACTATGTACTATGTACCATGTACCGAAACCACCCGCAATCCAGTGAACCTTGATACACACAGATACATGTAATTGTGCATGTGCCCACTTCCACACACGTTGATGTTGCACCCATGCATGTTGGATGTTGTCTATATGTCTATTTATGCATGGAATTGTGCATGCACTAGGCATTGGGAGTAGAATAATTGGGTATTGTTACGCCAGTAAAAAAGTGTGAAGCAGTTACTAATAACAGTCACATGGGAGTATGGGGAGAAGAGATTGAACCATGAAATGCATTAGTCTCACACCTGCGATATGGATGCTAGTCATTGGCATCTATCAAGCCTGACCATACAAAAGTAGGGCTGTCAATAAGCTGGACTTAGACCAAGCAAACCCAAATTAAAGTCGTGAACAGGGCTGGCCTAACAAGCCCCAGCCTAACCAGTTAAAATCCTATCGAAATCAACCATGAGTGTGTCCCATTGACAACCCTACCCCCTAAGAAGAGATTTTACAAGCACCAAGCACTCCCATCCATGCACCATTGAGTGAAAGAGGAAATTTTCCTGCTAAGCATGATACCACGTAATTTTGCCTCTCTTCTTGTAATTTCTAAAGATGATGATTCGATAGGTCTGTTGTAGAATAAAGTTGGTCGTCGAAGGAATATGAGCAATATGCAATCAACAAGCGCCTTTCTATAAAAGTCGTGACCAGCATGCTTGATCATGAGCCTTCCCTACTCATACTTCGTATATCATCTCAGACCTCCGACCACACCACCCAAACGCATGCGAGCAGCTCAGCTCGTGGTCTTTAAAAGAGGTCATCTTTGCATGCGAGCAGCTTGACTCGTGGTCGTTAAAACAGGTCACCTCCGCATTCGAGCAGCTCGAATCGTGGTCGTTAAATGAGGTTATCTCCGAGCCCAAATATTCATCGTTTTATAGTACCAACAGCCTGTATATGCTGTCTTTGGCTTGTTTTATTCATAGTTCCAGACCACGAAAGTTTCTCATCGAGGAACGTAATTAGCTAGACGTCTAAAGTTGTTATATCATCTTCTTATCTAAGGATTAGTAGGATAAGCTTCTTATCCCCCTAAATCAGTAATGATCTTAACAACTTGCTTAACATACTGGATCACCTGGATCTGTATAAATAAATGGTCCCACAGATGATAAAGGTACACAATCTCTAAGTCCACATCCCACATTTTATCTTACTGTCAAGTCCCATCTGACTTAAGCTTCGGAGGGCAAACAGCCGAACGCCTATCACCCTTAACTTTCCTCTTTGGTTTTCAGGTCTGAAGGGGAGCTCGCCTGAAGGAAGGTGAACATTTGGAGGAGCCTGTTACTAAATCAGACGTTAACATATTGGCGCCGTCTATGGGAAATTTTTCGAAATTCAATCTGTTCTTGTTTGCTTCCCCAAGTGTAGGGTTGCGATGTAGTAATAAACTCGGTAAGACCGAGGTCGATCCACAGGGACTTATGTAGGAATTCACAAAATACTTCCAATAGTTTCTATTGAAAATCTAACAACCCGAATTGTAGTAAATTGATGTAAGTAGCAATGTTGAACTAAACTGAAGTCATTGATTAATAAAAGGCACTAGGGGTTCAAGGATCCACTTGTAGCAATCCTTGATGCTCGATCCGCTGTGGTTTCTCACTTTCTCAACTAGAATCGAAATTAATATATGTCTAGTCGGATGATAGAGCTGTTAAAACCAATAATCTGCCATATGTAAGATCAATGTACATGATTTACTCAATGCAAGCTAGGATGAGCATGCTCAACTGCATAGGTCAGTCCCAATTCCAATAGACTAAGTTCATAATCATAACCATCACTAAGGCCTGTCACAAGACAAAGCTAGATCCTGACTTGAACTTGATTCAAATCATATACACAGTCCACATACAACAAAATCTCAGAAAAGTAGAACTTTGGTAGGAAGTTCCCACATGAAGATCATAGTACTAGAGCGTACTCAGATTCCTCGGATCATACAGGTCTAGACTAGCACACAACCATTAAGAACTCAAGCAATTCTCCCAAACATCCATGAGTCATCATAAGACTAAGAAAAACTACTTGGAACTTGTATTAACTTCAAACCATTGTTCATAAACATGAAATCCAATCTTAAAACCAACTTAAAACGAATTGAAACATCTTAGATTCACTATAAGCTTCACCTCTTAGCCTTAGCTAAGAGGTTTAGCTGCTCACGATCCAAGGAAACATGAAACAACTAAGAAAAGCATAAAAACAGCAAAACAAACTAGGAGTTGTGGAACTCCGAAATCCACTTCCGTCACCTCCCACCTTGCTCAAACTCTTCTCAGATACCCTAGGAATGATCCCTAGGTGTCCTTTTATAGTGGGGAGGCTCTGCGACATCAGAATATTCTCGAATTTTCATAAGGTTACGCAGTGCGCAGAGAAATCCAGCGCAAAAAATAGAAGCTTCTAAGTTTTCATGTGGCCGACCGGTCTGGATCGATCAGACTGGGTTGGCCGACCGGTCACGACCGGTCGGACTTCTTTCCTCATCAGTCCAACGTGCATAGGGGATCCTGAGACCAGTTGGCCGACCGGTCAAGACCGGTCGGACTTGGCTGGCCGACCGGTCACAACCGGTCGGTATGCCTCATCAATATGTCCAGCGAGTTTTGGAGTTGAAAAGTCTTCTGGCCGACCGGTCTAGACCGGTCTGGCTTCCTTGGCCGACCGGTCTTAACCGGTTGACCCTTCTTCATTTCTTTCTTTATTCTCTCTGTTTTCTCCTCTCCTTGCTTCCTTCTTTCTTTGGTCCTCCTTTGATCTTCATTTAGTGGTTCTAAATAGACCCTTTTCATCCTCAATTGGGTGAAGTCCACTCTCATTTCTACAATCACAAAACATGCCTTAGATTAGTCTTTAAATCGTGAAAACCATTCATAATGAGTGATGAATTGGGGTTAGAATATGCACAATTAAGAGCTCAACACACCCCCCAACCAGCATTTTGCTAGTCCCGAGCAAAACATGCGTGAAACCAATTCCATTCTCCAAAACCCAACTCTCCCTTAGAAACCATTCTTCTATACATCCCAAGACATACAAGTGTAAGATTCAGAAATATTAGGTGACAAAGGTTGAAACCATAAACCCTCAAAACATGACAAGCATTCATATGAAATTCCCGCGGATTGGTTGATAAATAGAAGATCTTGAACAAATTCAACCTAGTGTGCATAGTGAAAATTCATCTCATGAGTTTCTAGGATTATCTTCTTCATAGATCAACCAGACTATAGATCTCAAGGTATATAGAGCAACAACAAGCCAATGATGGGAATTTGCCTTATTGTCCTTCCGACGGCTTTCACACTACGTCCCATTTCCGGCTTTGGTTACGGGTAGACCATCCCCCAGTTGGTAATAAGTAGCCTTAATCGAAATTTTCCACCATTTTTCCATCTTTCCCAATTTCATCCTTCTTTTCCTTTTTCTTTTAAATTAGATAGCATTTTTAGAAATCCATATCTTTCGTTATTTTCCCATGGACAAGGATGGACAAAGTACCCCGGCTTGGTTTCTCAGCACCTTAAATCAAAGTCTAGCTAATCTATAAATCACATAATCCCTTCAACCCATGAAAATCGTGTAACGTGAACTAGGTGTAAGAGTGTTCAAATTTTCTATCAATCACAGAATTAGGGGAATTCTCATATAAAACCATTATGCTAAGAGAAGATGAAGATTTACAACTTCATACACTTCATTTCTCCTCCTCTTATGCTCATATCATCTTGAGTGCATAGAACCAAAGTTTTCCAAAAGAGTTTTGAATTTTTGAAAAATCGAAAAATTTCTACATAATTACTCGAAATGTTACAAAACGCTGGATTCATCAAAGTGATCCTACACCCCCCAACCAAATCTTGCATTGTCCTCAATGTAAAAGATGTGTAATGAACAAAACATGAGAGCAATTTGAAAATAAAAGGGAGTGAGGAATGATAGTACCTTAGACAGTGAAAAGTGGAATTCTTCCACCTTCTAGCAAACCTAAGCAAAAGTAAACAAAAGCAACAAAATCGTAATCCTAACTACTCTATACCTCCATCAGACTAGGAGATCAATCATCCTGATACACAGGATCAGTCAGAGGTATGGACATACCTTCTGAAGAAAATTTCTCAAAGAACGGCTTTAATCGCTGACCATTCGCCTTAAAAATGTTGTCGTTCCTTGGATTTAACAACTCGACGGTCCCATATGGATAGACAGTTTGCACAATGTAGGGACCGGTCCATCGAAATCTCAATTTTTCAAGAAATAAATGTAGGCGGGAATTATACAGAAGGACTTTTTGATTAATCGTGAATGTCTTACGAAGAATGTTCTTATCATGGAATATCTTCGTCTTGTCCTTGTAAATTCTCGCATTATCATATTCTTTGTTCCGAATTTCTGCAAGTTCATTTAATTGTAGTTTGCGCAACGAGCTCGCCATGTTAGAATCAAAATTCATCTTCTTAATTGCCCAATATGCCCTATGTTCCAACTCCACAGGCAAGTGACAAGCCTTTCCATAGACAAGTTTATATAGGGAGACATTCCAATAGGGGTTTTAAAAGCAGTACGGTAGGCCCAAAGCGCATCGGTAAGCCGAAGTGACCAATCCTTGCGATCGGGGTTCACCGTTTTCTCTAAAATGTGTTTAACCTCCCTATTGGATATCTCAGCTTGTCCACTAGTTTGTGGGTGATAGGGAGTGCTCAATTTGTGTGTTACGCCATATTTCTTCATTAAGGTTTCAAATGGGTGATTACAAAAGTGAGACCCCCATCACTTATGATGACTTGAGGTGTACCAAACTGGAAAAGAATATTCTCTTTTAAGAAGCGAATGACCGTTTTATGGTCATTATTCCGGCAAGGGATGGCCTCGACCCATTTGGATACATAGTTAACGGCAAGCAAGATGTATGCGTTTCCAAAAGAAGATGGGAATGGACCCATGAAATTGATGCCCCAACAATAAAAAATTTCGATTATTAAAATGGGATTGAGTGGCATCATATTTCTACGGGAGATTCCTCCCAATTTCTGACAAGGTTCACATGTTTTGCAAAACTCATGTGTGTCTTTGAACATAGTGGGCCAATAAAACCCACATTGCAGAATTTTTGCTATGGTCTTTTTAGCCGAAAAGTGGCCACCACATGCCTGAGAATGACAGAAGGAGATGATACTTTGTTGTTCATCATCTGGGACACATCTCCTTATGATTTGATCGGGACAATACTTGAATAAGTATGGGTCGTCCCATATGAATTTTCGCACCTCAATGAAGAATTTATCCTTATCTTGCTTTTTCCAATGTGTAGGAATTGTACCTGTAGCAAGATAGTTAGCAATGTCTACATATCATGGCAATTGGGAAACAGCAAAAAGTTGTTCATCAGGGAACATGTCATTGATCGCGGTCGTTTCAGGGGAATCGGTGAGGACAAGTCGAGAGAGATGGTCAGCCATGACATTTTCTACTCCTTTCTTATCACGTATTTCTATGTCAAATTCCTGGAGTAGAAGGATCCATCTTAACAACCGTGGTTTAGCATCCTTCTTAGAGAGAAGGTACTTAAGCGCGGCATGGTCATTGAATATGATGATCTTAGATCCAATCAAGTAGGACCTAAACTTATCCAAGGAAAAAACTACGGCTAAAAGTTCTTTTTCTGTTGTAGTGTAGTTTGCTTGGGTAGAGTTTAAGGTTCTATTTGCATAGTAGATGACACATGGCTTCTTTTCTTTTCTTTGGCCTAACACGGCCCCAATAGCATAGTCGCTTGCGTCGCACATAATTTCAAAAGGAAGGCTCCAATCAGGTGGTTGCATTATGGGAGCACATGTCAACATACCTTTAAGTGTGGTAAAGGCCTTTTGACATTCTTCATTCCACTCGAATGAATTTTCCTTTTGAAGTAGGTTACATAAAGGACGAGAGAGTGAACTGAAATCCTTTATAAACCTTCTATAAAATCCTGCGTGTTCCAAAAAGGATCGCACATCTCGTATGCTCTTGGGTGGTGGAAGGTTGGAGATAAGATCAATTTTTGCTTTGTCCACATCGATTCCATTTTGTGAAACGATGTGACCAAGTACAATTCCCTTTTGAACCATAAAGTGACACTTCTCCCAATTCAACACAATGTTCTTCTCTTCACATCTTTTCAGCACAGATTTCAAGTGCTCAAGGCACTCATCAAAGCTACAACCAAATATTGAAAAATCATCCATGAAGACTTTGAGAATTGTCCCCACCATATCAGAAAAAGATACTCATCATACAACGCTGAAAGGTGGCAGGGGCATTACATAGTCCAAACGGCAGCCGTCGATAGGCGAAAGTGCCGAATGGACATGTGAATGTAGTCTTTTCTTGGTCTTCACGGGCGATCTCTATTTGGTTGTACCCTGAATAGCCATCAAGGAAGCAAAAATGGGAATGACCCGCCAATCGTTCTAAAATTTGATCAACAAACGGTAGGGGGAAGTGGTCTTTCCTCCTGACAGTGTTTAGCTTCCGGTAGTCAATGCACATTCTTCAACTAGTACTGATTCTGGTTGGTACGAGTTCATTATTGGCATTGGCTATGATGGTGATCCCAGATTTCTTAGGCACCACTTGAGTTGGACTCACCCATTGACTATCGAATATTGGGTAGATAATACCCACATCCAATAGTTTTACCACTTCGGCCTTAACCAAATCCTTCATGTTTGGATTGAGTCGTCTTTGTGGTTGCCTAGATGTCTTCGCATTCTCCTCAAGGTGTATGCGATGAGTACAAATCAGTGGGTCTATGCCTTTGAGATTCGCAATCGACCACCCAATGGCACTCTTGTGCTCTAATAGAGTGGCCATTAGCCTACTCTCCTGTTCCTCATCCAAGTGGGAAGAAATCACCACCGTATATGTCTCATCTCAACCTAAATAGACATATTTCAGCTCACTTGGTAATGGTTTTAGGTCGAGTGTTGGTGCCTTGATATTGGATGGGAGGGATTTGTTCTCGTTTAGGGGCAAAGGCTCAAATAGGGCCCTCCATCTTTTGTTATCAAGCACCGGCATCGCATCTAAAATGGCATCCATCTCTCGTATTATGTCATCATTTATCTCATGAGAGTGGGCCACATATGCCTCTAAAGGATCGGAATATAATGACAAGGGGAGTGTATCTTCCACGAATGACTCAATCATATTTATCTCGTGGATCTCATCATCAACCTCCCGTGGTTGCTTGCATAAATCAAATATATTTAACTCAAGTGTCATATTTCCAAAGGACATTTGTACCAGCCCGTTTCTACAATTGATAATCGCATTGAAAGTAGCTAGAAAAGGGGGCCAAGTATAACAGGAATTTGAGCACCAGTACCTATCACGGGATGTGTATCCAAGACAATAAAGTCTACTGGGTAGTAGAATTTATCAACTTGGACTAGAACATCCTCAATCATTCCTCTCGGTATACTAATGGATCTATCAGCAAGTTGGAGTGTAGTTTTGGTGGGTTTCAATTCACCTAACCCAAGTTGTTCGTAAACCGAGTATAGAATGAGGTTCACACTCGCCCCCAAGTCGAGTAAGGCTTGTTTAATCCGGTAGTCTACTATGATGCATGAGATGGTTGGACTACCCGGATCTTTGTATTTTTGGGGCACCTCTTGTTTGATGATGGCGCTCAAATTCTCAGTCAAAAGTACTTTGTTATGAACATTATGTTTCCTTTTGACCGTACAAAATTCCTTTAGAAATTTGGCATATGATGGTATTTGTTTTATGGCATCCAACAATGGGATGTGAAAACCTCTAATATTTTCAGATTTTTGTCTAAAGGTTTAGGTGAAATCAACCTTTGGGGAAACGGGGCAACCGGCTTGTATTGCCTTTCCGGTTCTTTCTCTTGTGGAGTGTTGTTTAAGCTATCATCCCCTTTGGAATTTTTTAGATCCTTAGGCTTTGGGGTCTTCACCGGATTAGATTTGTCAATTACTTTTCCACTTCTCAAAGTGGTGATAGCTTGAACATGCTCCGTATGTTGGGAGGATGAGCTTGCATCTTGTATCTCAAATTGGGTTCTTGGGTTAGGAAGAGGTTGCGCAGAAAGTGTGCCTTTCTCCCTAACACTGAGATGAGATTCAACTCTAGCCATTGAGGTTTTCAATTCATTGATGGCTTGAGTTGAATTTTGATTGAATTTCAATTGCTCTTGCATGAACTCATCTATTTTCAGAGAATTTGTCTTGTTATACTCAGCTTGGACCGATACAAATGCACCCAACATCTCCTCTAGCGTAACTTTTGGAGTAATGACTAGGTTGGGCTTGAGGGATATTGGTTGCATTCGCAGTGGGTCCATTCCTCCAACTGAAGTTGGGATGGTTCTTCCAATTAGCATTAAACGTGTTTGAGTTTGGAGCACCAAATTGCCGTTGATAACTGTTTATGGCATTTGATTGTTCTTGTAAGATGTCCTGAACTGCTGAAATTGTGGGACAATCTTGTGTTGCATGTTGATTTCCGACACAAATTCCATAAACAGTTTCAACGTCATTGGAGTTGATTGTCTCTCCTTTTCTTAATTCCATAGCCTCAACTTTTATTGTGAGGCTTGCCACCCGTGCACTTATACTATCCTCTTCTGATAAGACATAGATTCCTCCTTTTTCCCTTTGTTGGCTAGTCTTGGAATTTGCTGGTTTCGATGTATCCCAAGACTGTGCATTCTCAACCACTTCCTCTAAATAGTCCCATGCTTCATCGGCTTCCTTATTCATGAACTCTCCATTACACATCATCTCTATGAATTGGCGCATGGGTGAAGTCAGTCCATCATAGAAAAAGCTTATAACCCGCCAAATTTTATAGCCATGATGTGGGCATGCATTTAACAAGTCCTTAAACCTCTCCTAACATTGGAAGAAGGTCTCATCTTCCTTTTAAGCAAAGTTCATGATAAGGCACCTCAACATGTTCGTTTTGTGAGTAGGGAAGAATTTTTTATGAATTCCCTCTGCATATCAGTCCATGCACCAATTGATCTTGGCCTTAATGCATGGAGCCAACCTTTAGCTTTATCTTTAAGGGTAAAAGGAAATAATTTAAGTCTTACCACATCATTAGTAACATTCGCAAAGTGCATGGTGGTTATTACCTCATCAAACTCCTTGAGATGTTGATAGGCACTTTCACTGTCTAATCCATGGAAATTTGGGAGGAGTTGGATTACTCCCGGTTTCAAATCTACATTCCCTGCATTTTGTGGAAAGATTATGCATGAGGGAGTGCTCGCTCTTGCTGGTTGCAAGTAATCACGTAATGTTCTTGGTCGGGGAACATTCTCAACCACATTCTCCCCCGTTTCGGTTTGGTTTTGGCCCAGATTTGGATTGGCCATCGGATTAGGTTGATTTGCAGCCATATTTTCAGACAAAATTGGAGAAGTTAGATGTCTCCTAGCACGTGATTCTCTGTTTATTCCTTATACTATTCCCCCTTCACTTATGAGTTGATTATTGGAATCCCGAGCCCAATGTGGCGTGCAAAAATCCTAAAAGTATGAAACAAAGAGAAAGAAGAATTCTTTCTTCCTTTCTGTACTCTTCTCTAAGACCGAAGCATAAGGTGTCTTGCAATGGCTAAGCCAGAAGCAAGGATAGAGACTGATTTCTCCTGGTCAATAGGGGTTCAGAGAACTCCCCACCCACTCTTTGAATCTTTTGAGAAAAGTGCAGAAAAAGAAGAAAGAGGAGTAGAGGTGAGAAGAGAAATCTCTGAGCACAAGGTGATCCAAGACAGCTGTTCACTTCCCCAAGTGTAGGGTTGCGATGTAGTAATAAACTCGGTAAGACCGAGGTCGATCCACAAGGACTTGTGTAGGAATTCACAAACACATCCGATAGTGTCTATTGAGAGCTAACAATCAGATTTTATATGAGATTGATGTAAGTAACAACTTTGAACTAAATTGAAGGTAAACAATTATAAAAAGGCACTAGGGGTTCAAGGATCCACTTGTAGCAATCCTTGATGTTCAATCCGCTGTGGTTTTTCAATTTCTCAACTAGAATCGATATTAAGATCTATCTAGCCGGATGGTAGAGCTGTTAAACCAAACAATCTGTCATATGTAAGGCCAATGTATATGATTCACTCAATGCATGCTAGGATGAGCATGCTGTTGGGGCTCAAATTTGTACCCATTATAAAAGGTATTCAACGGTCCATCTACGATGATTCGGACTGATTTCGAGATCCGAAATACTCGAAAAACGTCAGTGCAGCCCTAACATGCGCAATCGTGACTGAAACCTACGAATGCTATTTCGGGGTGGAATCGGACATGCGAATTACCACCAAATGATCCGGAACGCCCTAAAACCCTTGACCTGCAAGTTTCGAGATCGCACGATGCATATCTTTACCCGCGCGCTTCCAAATGCATTTTGCCTTGACTGTATCCGACTATAAGAGCCCAAAAGCCTACAGGTACCATTTCGGGCTGGAATCAGACATGTGGATTACCGCCAAATGATCCGAAATGCCCAGAAAACCTTAAGTAGCAAGTTTGAAGTCGTTGCGGTGCATCTTTCCACATGCATTCGTTCACTCTCAATCCACATGCATTTGTTCACTCTCTCTCCACGTGCATTCGTTCACTCTCTCTCCACATGTGGATGTCATAAGGAAACATGCATTGGCTCTCTCACCACATGCGCATGAGAGCTCTCTCTCTCCCTTTTCAATATTCTAAAATTACAAAAATCATGAAAATATGCTAAGTGGGGTCACATGCGGCCAAAACAGAGGCCACATGCGCCCATACCAGTGGCACATGCGCCCATGCTATGCCACATGCGCCTGGTGTATGGGGACATGCACATGATCCCATCACATGCGCATGACTCGTCTCTCCAAATATTTCCATGCGCATGATCCCCACAACATGCGCATGACTCGTCTCTCCAAATATTTCCATGCGCATGCCCTCCCTTTTGCAAACAACATGCGCCCGGTACCCGATACCCGATTAACACGCTATAAATGCCCCTCCACTCGATAAGACAAAGACGACAAGATCATCACTCCCAGAGCACTCTTCTTGCAGAGGTAAAAATTCCTCACCGGAATCCTCACCGGGAAAGGGACATGCGCCCATTCCTTCGCCGGATGCCCTTGCCGGAAAGGGATTTCTCCCACCAGAGCAAAATCCTCCAAGTCACATAGTGACATGCGCTCACCCATTCTTGGGAGGGGAAATGTGCAAAAATCCCTAAGTCCCATGGGGACATGCGCCCATGGCTGGAATGTTGGGCGCATGTGCATGTCACATGCGCTTGATAACCATGCATTTGTAGCAGGACATGCGCCTGGGGCGAACAAGTGCATCCACCTAGGACATGCGCCTGGGACGAATAAGTGCATCCACTTAGGACATGCGCCCATGTCTAATGCAACATGCGCCCAACCCAACCTCCCATGCGCCTGGACACTGATGGGGAGGTGGGGCCTTCTGTGATGTGGCGCGCCTTCGATGTGGCCCGCCTTCCGATCGTGTCAGCACTCTTAGACACACATCAATGCCCTCTATCCATCCCCCGGATCGAATTCGCCAACGGTCGATGTTAAGTGGGCCAAATCAGCAATTTGATAAAAAAGGCCTACACTTAACCAATATTGCAAACCTCGAAAATCCCTCCGAAAGAGCCAGAAATGGCCGAAATCGAGAGGAATCGGGCGGAATTTGACTGAACCCGAGAGGGAGACTTCTCTCCGCCATAACATGATACACCATAATCATGCATTACAATGAGATTACCTGATCTCAGGATCTCCAAGAAACCTTGATCAGACCATAAACAGGTCCACTACTTATCGTTTTTAGCCCTTGGAAGTGCCCTGTTGGCTCGGAAATCGACTTACACTAAACAAATCGAAATGCGATCGCACTGCGACCCTCGTGGACATAATCCACCTCTATCCAAAGACGATCGTGACAGGTATTCACCAAATCCTCCGATCAGATCGTAAACAGGCCCTGGGAAGTGCCCTGATGGCCCGAAAATCTACTAATGCCAAATGAAATCAATCGCGATCTCAAAGACGCGAGGGCAACATATTGATGACATAAAGATATATACGAAGCCGATTGATCGAATCAAATGCATAATTTGTCCGATACACTGAACATCTAGCATAAATGCAATCCTCTCTCGAGCATGCATAAAGCATAGTTACTTTGTACTGTACTCATTTGCATCCATTGCATGAATTCATTTCATCCCGGATCGAGATACGAAACTAAATCAAAGGGGACTATGGTTATCATCGAAAACCATAATGAAAGAGTTCTAAACGTCTGAAATACTTCATCGTTAAGACCAGTTGATGTGCGTCCTGTCCAAGGCGGGATCCGTCAGTTGAGTGGCTAAGGGAATGAGTGCCTTCCAGTAAGTCACCCGTCCTAGTAGAGACGGTCACTGGCCCTGGTTGCAGTAAGTGGACGCCGTGGAGTGTATTTCTGAAAGTCATATCGTCCATAGAGACGCGTCATGACGCTGAGATATACGACTCGGTCGAAACCCTGTTTGCACAAAGACCCAATGGAGTGCCTTCCAGTAAGTCACCCGTCCAGCAGAGACGGTCACTGGCCCTGGTTGCAGTAAGTGGACGCCGTGGATTGTATTTCTGAAAGTCATATCGTCCATAGAGACGCGTCATGACACTGAGATATACAACTCGGTCGAAACCCTGTTTGTACAAAGACCCAATGGAGTGCCCTCCAGTAAGTCACCCGTCCAGCGGAGACGGTCACTGGCCCTGGTTGCAGTAAGTGGACGCCATGGAGTGTATTTCTGAAAGTCATATCGTCCATAGAGAAGCGTCATGACACTGAGATATACGATCCGGTTGAAACCCTGGTCGCACTAAGACCCCATGGAGTGCCTTCCAGTAAGTCACCCGTCTTAGCAGAGACGGTCACTGGCCCTGGTTGCACTAAACGGAAACCGTGAAGTGTATCCCTGAAAGTCATATCGTCCATAGAGACGCGTCATGACACTGAGATACACGACTCGGTTAAAATCCTGGTTGCTACTCAACTAGGAATGCCCGAAGAGTATGGGACCAACATCTAACCGGTCTTAACGGTGAAGTATTTCATAA
This sequence comes from Liriodendron chinense, assembly GCA_003013855.2. Lineage (NCBI taxonomy): Eukaryota > Viridiplantae > Streptophyta > Magnoliopsida > Magnoliales > Magnoliaceae > Liriodendron > Liriodendron chinense. The sequence continues at coordinate 5,493,899 of ML058362.1, forward strand.
TAAATCCTAGACTTGGTCTCGGCGACCATGAACTCGAGACTATAATCCCTGACGATTTAAACTACTTGCTCGATCTATCCGAGCTTTATCCCTTTGATATTCCATCTATTGTATAACTGAAATTCATAGTGGAATCTTGTCGCTTTGTGCCGTGGTTTTCTCCCGTAAGGGTTTCCACGTAAAAATCTCTGTGTGGTCTATGCTGTGCTTTATTTATATTTATGCTCCTTTAATGTTTTATTTAATTCATTTATGATACATGCATGCATTTACTTTTGCCTTTTAATCAAGGGTGATCATCCGTTGATGTAATTAATGGTTCGTGACCAGTTCACAGCGCGGAATGTAAAAGATCTCGGAATCTCTGGAATAAAACTCACCTCGCGGTGCTTTCTCGTGTATACTTTGTGATTGCTTATGATTGTCTATGAATGTCTCTATACTCAGAATTTTCCCAGAATAAAAGAAACACGAAAAAAGAAAAGAAAGAAGGACTGCTGACGAGTAGCTCCGATCTTTCTTCCTACTCTTTTTTCTAAGTTCTAACAAACTGGCGACTCTGCTGGGGAATCGAATAATACCAGAATCTCTGGTTATCTCTGAGTAAAGAAACATCCTAAGATGAATCGTTCGCAGACACGGAGGTATACGTGAGAAAGTTCCGCTGGGAGAAATGTTCGGCGCCTTTACGGGCGCCAAACTGGCGACTCTCAACGGGAACGTTCTTCCCTTCATCTTTAAAGCAAAAGTTTTCTAAAAGAATTTCAAAATCTCGCATGGCATGCATATGATTTGTACTTATATGCTTTTGTCGGTCATTGAGCCATATCGTGATTGGTAAGGACGCATCTTCTCTCCTTTCAAAGGTGCGGGGTGTTCTAATGTGCGTGTGACTGTGCAGAAAGACAGAAAGACAGAAAAGAATCAACCATCAAAGCTATACAAATGGCAACCACTATGGTCCTACTAGTTTCTGGGGGATTTTACTTCAATAATCGTGAGCACTTACAAATAGTTCCGACGGTTTATAAAGTAGATCTGGATATATTTATGTTCTCTCATGCATCTATTTCATCTGTATGTTGTGCTTCATACTTGTTTACAGGCTCACTCACATCATACTGTTGTGCATATGAATATAAAATGTTCGTAGAGCTCTTCTTAATGACAGGTACCATAGTCGGAGAATATTAAAGAATCGACTCCACGAATCATCAACCGACTTATTATATCCTCATCAGACAGGTCGAATCAGGAGGGAATATCTTATAGAAAGTCTACGCAAATCACAACATCCCCATATTATGGTATCTTCGTCACAGGTTCTCATATTAAGTATCTTGGTATTCTGGCATTCCTCTGCTTAATAGGAAAATACTTCAGAATTGATGGATTCTCATATATATGTATATGTGGTTCTCTATGAAGACAGCCGGGATACTCTATTATCATCAATCTCTCATATTTATGCACAAAGTTTTATATGAAGATGATCGGAACACCGCTATCTATATCCAGCTTTCGTATTATGTCATGGATCTCCCATCATTATCGCATTATTCTTTTACTGAATATGAAGATAAGTCACGACTGGGAATCTCCTGTATACATATTTATATATATGACCTTATATGAAGACGATTAGAGCATTCTATTACGTATCACCTCACCTTGAAAATATTAACAACTTTCTCTTATGAAGAATTCTGTGACAAGAATATGCGATTAAAGATTATGATCGTACGGGTATTTGGCACGAATTCCTAAAGCACAAGATCTGTCTCATTAAAATGAAGTGGTCTTACAAAGTGACGAGCCAGAAGCACTGGGGACAAGCCCCAATATATTATGAGAAACTCAAGTTTATAAGAAGAAGACGACTGGGGGCAAGCCCTAATATATTATCAAAATATCAAGTCTGCAGAAAGAAATGACTGGGGGCAGGCCATGAAGGATGACGTATAAACCTGAAAACATGGAGCTAAAAGAAAGTTTTGGACTTATGACACAAATGTCTCTCGAAAGTGATGACCCAAGGATATACAGGTTGAGTAAAAAGGGAAGTATTATTCTATGGGTTCTTCCATTTTTATGCTTTGGTATATTCAGCTTACATTAAATTCATACATAATACATCATTTCATGCATACTAGTCTTAAACACATAACACCAAGTAATGGTTTAGCAAAAGAATCATTGTCATTATTTTAGATCATGAAGCATGCAGCTAACAAGTTCTGATGTCAATTACGTCGGATATAAGTGACAGTTGGGTATTCAGGACAGCTGTCTAATACTATTTTTGTCTGACAATGACCGTAAAAGAAAGCAAAAGAACAGAATTACAGTTTCTCCAGGCATCCTGTTATGAACTTCATCACATCCTTCCGCGTTGCCTCCATGGTGGCCTTTGCCTCCGTTAGCGTAAGCGCAGGATTCAGAATATCACGAAGTTCGATTTCTAAATCTTTCACTTGCTTGCGTGCCGCCTCTCCTTCACTCTCGAGTTGTGCGACCTCGGCACGGTTCTGATTAATGACAAGATCAAGGCGGGCAACCTCAAGATTTATGGCCGTTTCTTCCGCCTGTAGCCGCGCGATCTCAGATTTGACATCAGCAAGATGATTAATACACCCGCGACGTTGAGTCTCGCTATCTTCTAAGGTTGTTCTAGCATTAACTGCTGAACATTCTCGCTGCTCTATGACAGGCCGCAAAGAAGACAGCACTCGCCGTTTCTCTTCAACCGTAGGGTCAGGTTCAATCCGTTCAGTCATAATAACCTGCGTAACAGAATCCTCGAAAGAAGAAATACGACAGACTATTTCGGATACATCAGGCCCGATTACTCCTGCACAAGCTTCCAATGCCTTCACCCCTGCTCCTAGCGTATGCCACTCGCTTGGTTCAGCCAACGCCCTTGAAATATTGGATAGTAAACCCCTCAGTACGCTTTGTCCTAAACAGTCTAAATGATCGAAACAAGGAACATCGAATGCTCCGTGGGCAGCCGCCTCGAAATTGACAGTATCTGCAACAAGAGGAACAGAGCGAGTATGCAATGAAATGACAAGTATAGAAAAAGAATACACCAAGGAACTATGAAAGAACTATACCGAAAGATGGGTTGAATACAGGTTTTGAGGAAGTTGCAGTATGTATCATCGCATCAGGGAAAGGCTTAATAGCCTCAGTCAGTGTTGTCGAGGTCATATCCAGAAGTTCAGTAGTGTCACTATCAGTATCGATTATTTCAGTTACTGCTGGCGACTCCGCCATACCCTCAACACTGGAAGCACCAGGGGCTATAGATACAGTCGTGTTATTCCCCGGCATAGTGGACCCTTGCAGATTATCCTCTCCAATCGGCTCAGCCTGCTCTCTCATGCTAGCATGATCTGATATTGCCTTCGTCAGCCCAGTCATCGTCGGTTCATCTTCACTAATTAACCGACCGGCATCCTTATCGCCTTCAATCACCAGAAGACGTGTGAACCCGGCTTCTTGAGACCATTTCGCTAAAGGTACTCCGAAAGTATGCCAGCCATCCAACGCGGTATCCTCCTTACGATGGTCAATTGACACACTCAGGGAGATCTTATGCTTAATGCTCGACGATAAATACGCTTCAGCCTGCTCTCTATAATAACCCAATCCGTCAGCGAAGACCTCTATCAGCCCTGGAGGAGGAATGTAGAGTGGATCATCAACAGAGCTGTTTTTCCAGACAGAGCATACTGATGCACCCACCATCTCAGCCAGCTATAAGAACCGCTAGTCTTCCGATAGAGGCTGGGAAGGATGAATCTCAGCGCCTGTTCGCGTTATCAAAAGTTGATGCCATATCCACTTCCAATGAACAGGACCTGTACCATATGCCCGCTCTACTTTAGTTACATCTGGTAACGTCATTGGAACACCCTGATCGTACCCAAATTGCCTGGCAAACCGACTAGGGTAATAAGGTTCTCGCCAGAACTCTATTCCTTCGCGTAGCGGAAGTGAGGCAGTACGAATAGACACCAGAAATTTCCTACCAGTGACATCCACAGAATGTTCATCGTCAACGACTTCTCGATCTTCTCCGGCATCAGAAACAGGAAAGTGGTAGAAACAAATCTCCGCCCAATTGCCAATTTTGAAAGCTATCCAATCAGACGACCGCGTTATCATGTTAAGTTTTCTATAGCGATAAAGAGGTGCGTGATCGGTGTGAAAATACTGGAAGAGATCCACTCCGTAGGTCCACGGGAAATATATGCCTAACCATCCGCAGAAGAAATGCCATGGGCAATAAGCCACATTCATCCCTCGCCAGGGTTGATCTTTGTTACTCGCAATATTGCCAAACCCTATATAAACTGCATAGCACCGACGGTGCTAGAGAAAATTGACGACCACTTGCAAGAGCTCCCGCCACAACGAAGCAAGAAACCCTGACGCCATCAGCACTCTTGGAGCTAGGCAACATAATCGCTGACAGCCAGTATGCTAAGAAACCCGCCAGTTCACAAGACGGTGTAAGCTCGTTCGGATTGCTAAACTTTTGTTCAAAACGTTCCTTCATCAAAGCCTGGTCTGCTGGTAAGGTCTTATACACTTCGTAATCGATGCTACAAGAAGAAAGAAGTGCCCATGTCAGAAACAAAGAAATTAAAGTATGCAGAGCACGTAATACAAAAGAAGGCATTGGAAGAAGTATTACTTCATCCTCTGGCTAAAGTAGATCAACCAGTCGTCATAATGAATCTTTGTAATATTGTCGAACTGCGACAACTCAGCAAACGGCTCTAGAAAAGCCTTTGAATGATAAGCATCTCGAGGACTTTTGAGCCGAAACGAAGACAGCTCTTCATCAGTTGGGACGTATTCCTGGTAATATTCTCCTTTCACAGACAACCCAGCCATCATCCGGAGATCCCATAAAGTTATGCTCATCTCTCCACATGGAAAGTGGAACGAATTGGTAACGGAAGACCAGTAGTTCAAGAAGCTTCGAAGAATTGTTAGATCTCGGGAGAAATGTTCGGAGGTCGCATCGATAGCCTGGTACAGGCCGACTTGCTTTAAAATCGTCTTATGCTGGATTAAAATCTCTTTTGCCCACGGCTCATAACCAACTCGCTCGTTCAAATGACCCTGCGTACGAAAGCTCTTCGTCGCCCACATCGTCGCCTTGTCCATGTGTCGAAACCGTTGCTGCACTATCTCAAAATAATGGACTGGAGAAGGAGTGTGAGGATCACAAGTAGGCGTAAGGAAAACCATTTCTCTCGAGGAACCTACCCGCTGTTCTCTCCCATCGTCAACCAGTTTGGTAGTGAACAACTGCTCGGGGGCAGATGTCCACCTCTCGACTCCATAGAATTGAAAAGGGCCTTGAACGTTGGATGGTTCGATGCTCGGGAAGGGCTTGTGCCTCGTAAGAGATTTCTCATGCAAGATGACTCGGTCGGTATAAGGGTTGACGATGGAGAAACCGCATGTAGTAATGATCTTATTTCTATTCCAGCCGATCTTCATCCACTCATTCTTCGGATCAATGAGCTGTGGCGATTGCTCCGCCTTGTCAACTTCCTCAGCCGGCTTCTTACCTCGATTTCGTCTCTTCTTCTTCTGACCTTCCTGATCATCCTCGGAATGTCGGCTGCGCACGCTAGAAGGGCCTGCCTCAACAACATTGGCAGCATTAGTAAGCTGACAATACCAGGCGGACCATTCCCCTTCAGTCCCTTGCGTCGGAGGCTCAGATATGATTTTCTCCACATAGATACACAGTAATACTTCATGAGAGAGTTGCTTAATTTGATCAGAGAAATCCTCTACTGGAGACACTCTACCGGAGACGGGTTGCGAATGACACTCTACCGGAGACGGGTTAGCAGTATCTCCAGTCGCCCTCTTTTTACCGCGTCGTATAGATGAAGAGCTGGAAACTTGTGATTTGGAAGCTTCACCAGAAGAACCTGCTGCTGTCGCCATGATTCACAACAATGCGCAGATAAAAGTGCATCAAACAGAAGACCAGCGCATGCAACAGGCAGCACAATAAGGTAAGCATTGCATCATTCAATCATGGATTTCACACACAAAATATGTCAGTAAATACATGCATAAAGTCATGACCAACAACAATATGGAAATAGTGGAATTCGAGCGCACATCCGACAAGCAAGCGCGCACATATCATAGCGCAACAAATACAGTAGCAGCTCTACATGTACACTCTGAGCGCGTGCGAATTCGCACTAACTCCAAATGATGCGTGTGCACCTGCATAGAAGTGCACATCATAGAACCGCTTAAAGAAGCAGTTGTGAGCCATCAAAGACCAGCATAAGCAACATATTATGGGCCCCGAGCACCAAGTCCCAATCATATTCGAGCATTGAGCGAGACAGCCATAAACGGCATCGAATTTGGCTGAGAATCGAGCCAGATATGCCACTTTTTCACCGAAGGCAAGTGCTGGGGCCAAAATTCCATTATTTCACTAAGTAGTGGAACCACATGCGCCCAAGGAGATGCCCCAAGCGCATGTGGCCTCTCACATTGGCCTGATCACCTCTCACATGCGCCTAATGCATCTGCAACATGCGCCCACTCTATAGAAAGCACTACACATGCGCCTGGAACTAATGGCATGCGCTTGGAGCAAGATCCCATATGCCCATTATCAGTTGGAGGGGCACATGCGCCCATGGGAAGAGCACATGCGCCTACTCCCTCATGAGAAGTTCTCTCACCTCTTAGAATTTTGGTTTTCTCGATTCCGGAATGACCAAATGACTCAGTGAGTCCGGTATTTATACTTGAGCCTGGGGACCGGTGCACCGCACTGGCCTGACATAAGCATCCATCGCAGCGCACCGGGGGGGCACTTGTTGGGGCTCAAATTTGTACCCATTATAAAACGGTATTCAACGGTCCATCTACGATGATTCGGACTGATTTCGAGATCCGAAATACTCGAAAAACGTCAGTGCAGCCCTAACATGCGCAATCGGGACTGAAACCTACGAATGCTATTTCAGGGGTGGAATCGGACATGCGAATTACCGCCAAATGATCCGGAACGCCCTAAAACCCTTAACCTGCAAGTTTCAAGATCGCACGATGCATATCTTTACCCGCGCGCTTCAAAATGCATTTTGCCCTGACTGTATCCAACTATAAGGGCCCAAAGCCTACAGGTACCATTTCGGGCTGGAATCAGACATGTGGATTACCGCCAAATGATCCGGAATGCCCAGAAACCTTAAGTAGCAAGTTTGAAGTCGTTGTGGTGCATATTTCCACATGCATTCGTTCACTCTCTCTCCACATGCATTCGTTCACTCTCTCTCCACATGCGGATGTCATAAGGAAACATGCATTGGCTCTCTCACCACATGCGCATGAGAGCTCTCTCTCTCCCTTTTCAATATTCTAAAATTACAAAAATCATGAAGATATGCTAAGTGGGGTCACATGCGGCCAAAACAGAGGCCACATGCACCCATACCAGTGGCACATGCGCCCATGCTATGCCACATGCGCCTGGTGCATGGGGACATGCGCATGATCCCATCACATGCGCATGACTCGTCTCTCCAAATATTTCCATGCGCATGATCCCCACAACATGTGCATGACTCGTCTCTCCAAATATTTCCATGCGCATGCCCTCCCTTTTGCAAACAACATGCGCCCGGTACCCGATACCCGATTAACACGCTATAAATACCCCTCCATTCGATAAGACAAAGACGACAAGATCATCACTCCCAGAGCACTCTTCTTGCAAAGGTAAAAATTCCTCACCGGAATCCTCACCGGGAAAGGGACATGCGCCCATTCCTGACATGCGCCCATTCCTTCGCCGGATACCCTTGCCGGAAAGGGATTTCTCCCACCAGAGCAAAATCCTCCAAGTCACATAGTGACATGCGCTCACCCATTCTTGGGAGGGGACATGTGCAAAAATCCCTAAGTCCCAATGGGACATGCGCCCATGGCTGGAATGTTGGGCGCATGTGCATGTCACATGTGCTTGATAACCATGCATTTGTAGCAGGACATGCGCCTGGGGCGAACAAGTGCATCCACCTAGGACATGCGCCTGGGGCGAATAAGTGCATCCACTTAGGACATGCGCCCATGTCTAATGCAACATGCGCCCAACCCAACCTCCCATGTGCCTGGACGCTGATGGGGAGGTGGGGCCTTCTGTGATGTGGCGCGCCTTCGATGTGGCCCGCCTTCCGATCGTGTCAGCACTCCTAGACACACATCAATGCCCTCTATCCATCCCCCAGATCGAATTCGCCAACGGTCGATGTTAAGTGGGCCAAATCAGCAATTTGATCAAAAAGGCCTACACTTAGCCAATATTGCAAACCTCGAAAATCCCTCCGAAAGAGCCAGAAATGGCCGAAATCGAGAGGAATCGGGCGGAATTTGACCGAACCCGAGAGGGAGACTTCTCTCCGCCATAACATGATACACCATAATCATGCATTACAATGAGATTACCTGATCTCAGGATCTCCGAGAAACCTTGATCAGACCATAAACAGGTCCACTACTTATCGTTTTTAGCCCTGGGAAGTGCCCTGTTGGCTCGGAAATCGACTTACACTAAACAAATCGAAATGCGATCGCACTGCGACCGCACTGTGACCCTCGTGGACATAATCCACCTCTATCCAAAGACGATCGTGACAGGTATTCACCAAATCCTCCGATCAGATCGTAAACAGGCCCTGGGAAGTGCCCTGATGGCCCGAAAATCTACTAATGCCAAATGAAATCAATCGCGATCTCAAAGACGCGAGGGCAACATATTGATGACATAAAGATATATACGAAGCCGATTGATCGAATCAAATGCATAATTTGTCCGATACACTGAACATCTAGCATAAATGCAATCCTCTCTCGAGCATGCATAAAGCATAGTTACTTTGTACTGTACTCATTTGCATCCATTGCATGAATTCATTTCATCCCGGATCGAGATACGAAACTAAATCAAAGGGGACTATGGTTATCATCGAAAACCATAATGAAAGAGTTCTAAACGTCTGAAATACTTCATCGTTAAGACCAGTTGATGTGCGTCCTGTCCAAGGCGGGATCCGTCAGTTGAGTGGCTAAGGGAATGAGTGCCTTCCAGTAAGTCACCCGTCCTAGTAGAGACGGTCATTGGCCCTGGTTGCAGTAAGTGGACGCTGTGGAGTGTATTTCTGAAAGTCATATCGTCCATAGAGACGCGTCATGACGCTGAGATATACTGACTCGGTCGAAACCCTGTTTGCACAAAGACCCAATGGAGTGCCTTCCAGTAAGTCACCCGTCCAATAGAGACGGTCACTGGCCCTGGTTGCAGTAAGTGGACGCCGTGGAGTGTATTTTTGAAGGTCATATCGTCCATAGAGACGCGTCATGACACTGAGATATACGACTCGGTCGAAACCCTGTTTGCACAAAGACCCAATGGAGTGCCCTCCAGTAAGTCACCCGTCCAGCAGAGACGGTCACTGGCCTTGGTTGCAGTAAGTGGACGCCGTGGAGTGTATTTCTGAAAGTCATATCGTCCATTGAGACGCGTCATGATGCTGAGATATACGACTCGGTCAAAACCTTGTTTGCACAAAGACCCCATGGAGTGCCCTTCAGTAAGTCACCCGTCTAGCAGAGACGGTCACTGGCCCTGGTTGCAGTAAGTGGACGCCGTGGAGTGTATTTTTGAAAGTCATATCGTCCATAGAGACGCGTCATGACACTTAGATATACGACTCGGTTGAAACCTTGGTCGCACTAAGACCCCATGGAGTGCCTTCCAGTAAGTGACCTGTCCTAGCAGAGACGGTCACTGGCCCTGGTTGCACTAAACGGAAACCGTGAAGTGTATCCCTGAAAGTCATATCGTCCATAGAGACGCGTCATGACACTGAAATACACGACTCGGTTAAAATCCTGGTTGCTACTCAACTAGGAATGCCCGAACAGTATGGGACCAACATCTAACCGGTCTTAACGGTGAAGTATTTTATAATAAATCCTAGACTTGGTCTCGGTGACCATGAACTCGAGACTATAATCCCTGACGATTTAAACTACTTGCTCGATCTATCCGAGCTTTATCCCTTTGATATTCCATCTATTGTATAACTGAAATTCATAGTGGAATCTTGTCGCTTTGTGCCGTGGTTTTCTCCCGTAAAGGTTTCCACGTAAAAATCTCTGTGTGGTCTATGCTGTGCTTTATTTATATTTATGCTCCTTTAATGCTTTATTTAATTCATTTATGATACATGCATGCATTTACTTTTGCCTTTTAATCAAGGGTGATCATCCGTTGATGTAATTAATGGTTCGTGACCAGTTCACAGTCCGGAATGTAAAAGATCTCGGAATCTCTGGAATAAAATTCACCTCGCGGTGCTTTCTCGTGTATACTTTGTGATTGCTTATGATTGTCTATGAATGTCTCTATACTCAGAATTCCCCCAGAATAAAAGAAACACGAAAAAAGAAAAGAAAGAAGGACTGCTGACGAGTAGCTCCGATCTTTCATCCTACTCTTTTTTCTAAGTTCTAACACATGCTCAATTGCATAGGTCAGTCCCAATTCCAATAAACTAAGTTCATAATCATAATCATCATTAAGTCCTGTCACCAGACAAAGCTAGATCATGATTTGAACTTGAATCAAATCACATGCACAGTCCCATACATAATTCAGAAAACCAGAAAAGTAGAACTTTGGTAGGAAGTCCCCACATGAAGATCATAGTACTAGAGCGTACTCCAATTCCTCGGATCATACAGGTTTAGACTAACACAAAGTAATTAAGAACTTAAGTAATTCTCCCAAACATCCATGAGTCATCATAAGACTAAGAAAAATTACTTAGAACTTGTATAAACTTCAAACCATTGTTCATAAACATGAAAACCAATCTTAAAACCAACTAAAAAGGAATTGAAACATCTTAGATCCACTACAAGCTTCACCTCTTAGCCCTAGCTAAGAGGTTTAGCCGTTCATGATCCAAGGAAACATGAAACAACTAAGAAAAAAAATATAAAACAGTAAAACAAACTAGAAGGAGTTGTTGAACTCTGAAATCCACTTCCGCCGTCTCCCACCTTGCTCAAACACTTCTTAGATACCCTAGGAACAATCCCTAGGTGTCCTTTTATAGTGGGGAACTCCGCAACCTCAGAATATTCCAGAATCTGCGTAAAGTTACGCAGTGCGCAGAGATTTTCGGCGCCAGAAACAGAAAATCCGCAACTTACGCATGACTGACCGGTCGCACGATCGGTTTGAGTGGCTGGCTGACCGGTCGCGACCGGTCTGGCTGGTCTTCTCATCAGTCCAGCAAGCTTCTAGATTTGAAATTTCTTTTGGCCGACTGGTCTGGACCGGTCGGACTGGCTTGGCCTACCGGTCACGACCGGTCGGACTGCATATGTAAACTGTCCAGCGAGTTTTGCATAAATTCCATCTTGCAATTTTTATTCAAGGACTGGTCGCACGATCGGTCTGAGGTGTGGATGACCGGTCGGACGACCGGTGGCAGATGGTCCAGAAACTTTCGCAGCAGTTCTTCTTTTGAGTGGTCGGACCGGTCGGACGACCGGTCCTGGCTGTAGACGACCGGTCGGACGACCAGTCGTGGGTGTCTTTTTCTGTGTTCTTTCCTTCTCTCCTATGCTTCTTTCTTCCACCCTTTCATGCTTAGTCTTGTGATCTTCAATGTATATAGAGTGCTCCTATTTAGCCTTGAATTAGTGAAATATCCATCTTGTTCCTACAATCACAAATCATGCATTACATTAGTCCTTTAAACATGTAAACCGTGCATAATGAGTGATGAATTGGGGTTAGAATATGCACAATTAAGAGCTTAACACACCCCTCAACCAGCATTTTGCTAGTCTCGAGCAAAACATGTGTGAAACCAATTCCATTCTCCAAAACCCAACTCTCCTTTAGAAACCATTCTTCTATAAATCCCAAGATACATAAGTGTAAGAGTTAGAGAAATTAGGTGATAGAGGTTGAAACCATAAACTCTCAAAATATAATAAGCACCCATATGAAATTCCCGCTGATTGGTTGACAAATAGAAGAACTTGAACAAATTCAATCTAGTGTGCATAGTGAAAATTCTTTTCATGCGTTTCCAGGGTTATCTTCTTCATAACTCAACTAGACTATGGATCTCAAGGTATATAGAGCAACAACAAGCCAATGACGGGAATTTGCCTTACTGTCCTTCCAACGACTTTTACACTACATCCCATTTCCGGCTTTGGTTACGGGTAAGACCATCTCCCGGTTGGTAGTAGGTAGCCCTAATTGGAATTTTCCACCATTTTTCCATCATTCCCAATTTCATCCTTCCTTTTCCTTTTTCTTTTAAATTAGATAGGATTTTTAGAAATCCATATCATTCGTTATTTTCTCATGGACAAGGATGGACAAAGTACCCTGGCTTGATTTCTCAACACCTTGAATCAAAATCTAACTAATCCACAAATCACATAATTCCTTCAACTCGTGAAAATCGTGTAATGTGAACTAGGTGTAAGAGTGTTTAAATTTTCCATCAATCACAAGAATAGGGGAATTCACATATAAAACCATTATGTTATGAGAAATTCAAAACTTGCAACCTCACTCACTGTAACGCCCTAGATTTTTGAGATTTATTTGAAAATTCATTTTTAATTTATTTTTTATTAATTATCATACATTTACCATTGATTTGCGAATAGCGTGACATCCGTAGGAGATCCGATAGGGGACCCTTTACAAAAGTTGCTTAGAATGATCCCATAAACATCGTAGAAAGATCAGATTTCAAAAATCACGTACTTTTTAGATAATTACGAAAATGCCATTAGTTAAACTTAAGTTAAGATGCCATTTTTAAGTATTATAGTTTCTGACGATCACTTTCACTGCAAAAGCCCTGGATTTAATCTTTTGGGCACATATTAACCATACACATCAAATTTCAGCTCTTAAATCATAGTAGAAGTGGTCCAATTGTCAAATCAACCCCTTAACCCTTGATTTTCATGTCCATCGAGTGAGGAAAGTAGATGGTTAGTTGTAGTCGAATATTTTTCTTCATATGAATGACTTGGATCGTCTTTATTATGGACCAATAGTGTGATTTGAGTGCCCCACCTTGATAAGCATCTTTCTTATGCGTGAAGTTATCCCGTTTTAGAAATTAATGAGTTACCAACTCTTTTTAAAACTGAACCTTTCAATTTACCCACTTCTCACCATCAATCGTTTCTCAAATTTGGACCACTTATTATACTCATATGACTACGAGTTTACACAAAATTTGGACCCCGATCTATAATCCTACACCGTTGAACCACAAAGCCAGCCCCTTCCTTTGCCGCCAAAAGTTGAAATTTCAGATCTAGGCATTTCTCACCATCAATCAACCACTAAACTTTGTACAATTATTTGCCTATCATGACCATATATTTTTTCAAAATTTGGGCCCTGATCATCAAGCGCAGACCGTTAATTGAGTCAAGCCCATTTTAGCACCCGTTAGGCCATTTTCAAGGATCGGCCAATCTAGAATGTGGATCATCAAGAAATTTACGTATTCTGACTCTACTCTTCGAGCTTGATAAGATGAACGGATTGAAATTGATCATAGATCATCCGAATATTGAGATTTGAGAAACCCACCTTACGAAGTTGTTACACAAGACCTCGCGTGCACATCCTTCTCCAGTATTTCTACTACGCACCTCCAAATCCTTCTCCTAACCCTAGCCTCCATGCCCTAAAGAGAGAGAGAGAGAGAGAGAGAGAGAGAGAGAGAGAGAGAGAGAGAAGAGAGTTCTTTTTCATATTTTTTTCCAGCGGCTAGGATCTTCTACAACCCTCTTCTTCTAAGTCCATCATAAGGTGAGGATTTTTCCTTCAAGCCTTTCATTAATAATATTATAATTATCATAAGTTTCTTTTGTGGCATGTGAAGTTATTTTGTTTTGAATTGCTGATCCATATAACATGAAGTTTAATGTAGGATTTGCAATGAATATAATTATATATGATGTGATTCCTTATTTAGATTTTTTACTAAGAAGCATGTGTATTTGTGTTATTTATCTTTGTGAAATATATGCCCTTATTTCCTTAATCTATGTTTTACAAGTAACATTGGTTTTTATATTGTGATACGAAATATGTGTATAAGATCATCATATGGACATCCCATTATTGTATACTCTTTGTCCCTAAGTTGGTAAAATTATTTGATGTAAAGAGATGGAACCCGTGAGAGGTGTCCATGATGGAAGAATATATCTTGACTTAACTAAGAGAATGAAGTGATTGTTTGTTAATGGATCCTTACATGTACATGATGCTTGATTTGATCCATTTACAGTACATGGGTATTTTAATGAATTTGGTCATGATGTACAACCTTGGTTTTTTGGGACATGATGAAATCATAAAACGGGACAATGAGTAAACACTAATGGTATATAAATTCTCATGAGCCGGGGTTAGTGCTATGGACATTAATCCCGTGCTGTCGGCCTATGCTGGGTTGCTTGCGACTCCCCATAGTGACCATTGAGTTTTATTTAAATCGGTTGTATGCGAAAACACTTAAATAAAGGAGAAACTAAAGTTATGCATTCACTTGGCTCCATGTGGGTGTACGGAATTGAGAATAGGCTAGAGCGTCCTACTTCTCCCGTACACTGTCACGTGTAGATTTGGGCTATGAGCGTCCCGTTTCTCACGTGGTCGGGCAAAACTATGGGCTTGTGCGTCCCAGGAACCTCTGGTGACTAGTGGCTAGCATGAAGTCGTAACAGGGAGTCTCCCACTTCATGGATTGTGATTCTAGCCAGGGTGCCTTAGCCAGAGCATGCATTCCATGCATCGCATTAACAAAGATTTTTAGTTGGTTGTTTTGATTTGATTAAATGATAATATACTGCTTGCGTTTACTCTGTACAGTTATTGTTATTCTTGATTGTCTTGGAGGAAATATTCCCCACTATGATAGCGTTTAACGCTATCCCAAACACAATTTAGATGATGCAGGTGAAGATCCAGGTAATGAACCCGATTTTCAAGGAAAAGAGTTCGATGGTTCGTACAATCACATGGCGGATGACGATGTTAGAAAAACTTAGTTGATGTTTTCATTTATCAAATATTTCTTTGAGTAGTTGATACATTTATGGAATTGTAATAAGTCTTCAAGAAAAGACATGGTTTTGTATTTTAATTAATCAGTATGGATATTGGTTGGTTCCTTTATTTAAACATTGATGATGACGTAGTAAGTTTGATAGAATAAGATGATAATTGTTTCCGCCATTGTGCTTGAATGCTATATTTTATTATTTGACAAATTAGTTATTCCATAAGTTACTTGGGAATTCGACTGTTGTGTTATACACGAAAGTCGAAAATCTCGGGACGTTACACTCACTTCATATCTCCTCCTCTTATGCTCATATCATCTTGAATGCATAGAAACAAAGTTTTCCAAAAGAGTTTTGAATTTTAGAAAAATTAAAAAATTTCTACATAATTGCTCGAAATGTTACAAAACGCTGGATTCATCCAAGTGATCCTACACCCCCCAACCAAATATTACATTGTCCTCAATGTAAAAGATGCGTAATGAACAAAAACATGAGAGCAATTTGAACATAAAAGGGAGTGAAGAATGAGAGTACCTAAAAAAGTGAAAAGTGGAATTCTTCCTCCTAACAAACCTAAGCAAAAGCACACAAAAGCAACAAAATCCTAATCCTAACTACTCTATACCTCCATCAGACTAGGAGATCAATCATCCTGGTAGACAGGATCAGTCAAAGGTATGGACATACCTTCTGAAGGAAATTTCTCAAAGAACGGCTTTAATCGCTGACCATTCGCCTTAAAAATGTTGTCATTCCTTGGATTTAACAACTCGACGGTCCCATATGGATAGACAGTTTGTACAATGTAGGGACCGGTCCATCGAGATCTCAATTTTTCCAGAAATAAATGTAGGCGGGAATTATACAGAAGGACTTTTTGATTGATCGTGAATGTCTTACGAAGAATGTTCTTATCATGGAATATCTTCGTCTTGTCCTTGTAAATTCTCGCATTTTCATATTCTTTGTTTCGGATTTCTGCAAGTTCATTCAATTGTAGTTTGCGCAACGAGCTCGCCATGTTAGAATCAAAATTCATCTTCTTAATTGCCCAATATGCCCTATGTTCCAACTCCACAGGCAAGTGACAAGCCTTCCCATAGACAAGTCTATAGGGAGACATTCCAATAGGGGTTTTAAAAGTAGTACGGTAGGCCCAAAGCGCATCGGTAAGCCGAAGCGACCAATCCTTGCGATCGGGGTTCACCGTTTTCTCTAAAATGTATTTAACCTCCCTATTGGATATCTCAGCTTGTCCAATAGTTTGTGGGTGATAGGGAGTGCTCACTTTGTGTGTTACGCCATATTTCTTCATTAAGTTTTCAAATGGGTGATTACAAAAGTGAGACCCCCCATCACTTATGATGACTCGAGGTGTACCAAACTGGAAAAGAATATTCTCTTTTAAGAAGCGAATGACCGTTTTATGGTCATTATTCCGGTAAGGGATGGCCTCGACCCATTTGGATACATAGTCAACGGCAAGCAAGCTGTATGCGTTTCCAAAAGAAGATGGGAATGGACCCATGAAATTGATGCCCCAACAATAAAAAATTTCGATTATTAAGATGGGATTGAGTAGCATCATATTTCTACGGGAGATTCCTCCCAATTTCTGACAAGGTTCACATGTTTTGCAAAACTCATGTGTGTCTTTGAACATAGTGGGCCAATAAAACCCACATTACAGAATTTTTGCTGTGGTCTTTTTTAGCCGAAAAGTGGCCACCACATGCCTGAGAATGACAGAAGGAGATGATACTTTGTTGTTCATCATCTGGGACACATCTCCTTATGATTTGATCGGGACAATTTCTGACAAAGTTCACATGTTTTGCAAAACTCATGTGTGTCTTTGAACATAGTGGGCCAATAAAACCCACATTGCAGAATTTTTGCTGTGGTCTTTTTTAGCCGAAAAGTGGCCACCACATGCCTGAGAATGACAGAAGGAGATGATACTTTGTTGTTCATCATCTGGGACACATCTCCTTATGATTTGATCGGGACAATACTTGAATAAGTATGGGTCGTCCCATAGGAATTTTCGCACCTCAGTGAAGAATTTATCCTTATCTTGCTTTTTCCAATGTGTAGGAATTGTACTTGTAGCAAGATAGGTAGCAATGTCCGCATACCATGGCAATTGGGAAACAACAAAAAGTTGTTCATCAGGGAACATGTCATTGATCGCGGTCGTTTCAGGGGAATCGGTGAGGACAAGTCGAGAGAGATGGTCAGCCATGACATTTTCTACTCCTTTCTTATCACGTATTTCTATGTTAAATTCCTGGAGTAGAAGGATCCATCTTCACAAACGTGGTTTAGCATCCTTCTTAGAGAGAAGGTACTTAAGCGCGGCATGGTCAGTGAATATAATGATCTTGGATCCAATAAAGTAGAACCTAAACTTGTCCAAGGCAAAAACTACAGCTAAAAGTTCTTTTTCAGTAGTAGTGTAGTTCGCTTGGACCGAGTTTAAGGTTCTACTTGCATAGTAGATGACACATGGCTTTTTATCTTTTCTTTGGCCTAGCATGGCCCCAATAGTATAGTCGCTAGCATCGCACATAATTTCAAAAGGAAGGCTCCAATCAGGTGGTTGCATTATGGGAGCACATGTCAACATACCTTTAAGTGTGGTAAAGGCCTTTTGACATTCTTCATTCCACTCAAATGAATTTTCCTTTTGAAGTAGGTTACATAAAGGACGAGAGAGTGAACTGAAGTCCTTTATGAACCTTCTATAAAATCCTACGTGTCCCAAAAAGGACCGCACATCTCGTATGCTCTTGGGTGGTGGAAGGTTAGAGATAAGATCAATTTTTACTTTGTCTACCTCGATTCCATTTTGTGAATCGATGTGACTAAGTACAATTCCCTTTTGAACCATAAAGTGACACTTCTCCCAATTCAGCACAAGGTTTTTCTCTTCACATCTTTTCAGCACAGCTTTCAAATGCTCAAGGCACTCATCAAAGCTACAACCAAATACTGAGAAATCATCCATGAAGACTTCGAGGATTGTCCCCACCATATCAGAAAATATACTCATCATACAACGCTGAAAGGTGGCAGGGGCATTGCATAGTCCAAACGGCATTCGTCAATAGTCGAAAGTGCCGAATGGACATGTGAATGTAGTCTTTTCTTGGTCTTCACGGGCGATCTCTATTTGGTTGTACCCTGAATAGCCATCAACGAAGCAAAAATGAGAATGACCCGCCAACGCTTCTAAAATTTGATCAACAAACGGTAGGGGGAAGTGGTATTTCCTCGTGACAGTGTTTAGCTTCCTGTAGTCAATGCACATTCTCCAACCGGTAGTGACTCTGGTTGGTACGACTTCATTATTGGCATTGGCTACGATGGTGATACCAGATTTCTTAGGCACCACTTGAGTTGGACTCACCCATTGACTATCGGATATTGGGTAGATAATACCCACATCTAATAGTTTTACCACTTCAGCCTTAACCACATCCTTCATGTTTGGATTGAGTCGTCTTTGTGGTTGCCTAGATGTCTTTGCATTCTCCTCAATGTGTATGTGATGAGTACAAATCAGTGGGTCTAGGCCTTTGAGATCTGCAATCGACCACCCAATGGCACTCTTGTGATCTAATAGAGTAGCCATTAGCCTACTCTCATGTTCCTCATCCAAGTGGGAAGAAATCACCACCGGATATGTCTCATCTCGACCTAAATAGACATATTTTAGCTCACTTGGTAATGGTTTTGGGTCGAGTGTTGGCGCCTTGATATTAGATGGGAGGGCTTTGGTCTCGTTTACGGGCAATGGCTCAAATAGGGCCTCAAATAGGGCCCTCCATCTTTTGTTATCAAGCACCGGCATCGCATTAAGATGTCATCCATCTCTTGTATTTTGTCATCATTTATCTCATGAGAATGGGCCACACATGCCTCCAAAGGATTAGAATATAATGACAAGGGGAATGTATCTTCCACGAATGATTCAATCATGTTTATTTCGTGGATATCCTCATCAACTTCACGTGGTTGTTTGCGTAAATAAAAAATATTAAGCTCAAGAGTCATATTTCCAAAGGACATTTGTACAAGCCCGTTTCTACAATTGATAATTGCGTTTGAAGTAGCTAGAAAGGGGCGGCTAAGTATGACGGGAATTTGAGCACCGGTACCTATCACGGGGTGTGTATCCAAGACAATAAAGTCTACTGGGTAGTAGAATTTATTAACTTGGACTAGGACATCCTCAATCATTCCTCTCGGTATACGAATGGATCTATCAGCAAGTTGGAGTGTGGTTTTGGTCGGTTTCAATTCACCTAACCCAAGTTGCTCGTATACCGAGTATGGAATGAGATTCACAGTTGCCCCCAAATCAAGTAAGGCTTATTTAATCCGGTAGTCTCCTATGATGCATGAGATGGTTGGACTATCCGGATCCTTGTATTTTTGGGGCACCTCTTGTTTGATGATAGTGCTTAAATTCTCAGTCAAAAGTACTTTGTTGTGAACATTGTGTTTCCTTTTGACCGTACACAATTCCTTTAGAAATTTGGAATAAGATGGTATTTGTTTTATGGCATCCAACAACGGGATGTTGATCTTCACCTACTTGAAAACTTCTAGTATTTTCAGATTTTTGTCTAAAGGTTTAGATGAAATCAACCTTTATGGAAACGGGGCAACCGGCTTGTATTGCCTTTCCGGTTCTTTCTCTCATGGAGTGTTGTTTGAGCTATCATCCTCTTTGGAATTTTCCGGATCCTTAGGCTTTGTGGCCTTCACCGGATTAGATTTGTCAATTACTTTTCCACTTCTCAAAGTGGTGATAACTTGAACATGCTCCGTATGATGGGAGGATGAGCTTGCATTTTGTATCTCAAATTGGGTTTTTAGTTTAGGAAGAGGATGAGCTTGCATTTTGTAACTTGAACATGCTCCGTATGATGGCAGGAAGTGTGCCCTTCTCTCTAGCACTGAGATGAGATTCAACTCTAGCCATTGATGTTTTCAATTCATTGATGGCTTGAGTTGAATTTTGATTGAATTTCAATTGCTCTTGCATGAACCCATCTATTTTCAGAGAATTAGTCTTGTTATACTCAGCTTGAACCGATACAAATGCACCCAACATCTCCTCTAGCGTAACTTTTGGAGTAATGACTAGAGATGGGCCTAGTATAGGTTGAGCTTGAGGGATATTGGTTCCATTCACAGTGGGTCCATTCCTCCAACTGAAGTTGGGATGGTTCTTCCAACTAGAATTAAACGTGTTTGAGTTAGGAGCATCAAATTGTCGTTGATAACTGTTTATGGCGTTTGATTGTTCTTGTAAGATGTCCTGAACTGCTGAAATTGTGGGACAATCTTGTGTTGCATGTTGATTTCCGGCACAAATTCGACAAACAGTTTCAACGTCATTAGAGTTGATCGTCTCTCATTTCCTTAATTCCATAGCTTCGACCTTTCTTGTGAGGCTAGCCACCCATGCACTAATGTTATCCTCTTCCGATAAGACATACATTCCCCCTCTTTCCTTTTATTGGCCAGTCTTGGAATTTGTTGGTTTTGATGTATCCCAAGACTGTGCATTCTCAGCCAATTCTTCCAAATAATCCCATGCTTTATCAGCCTCCTTATTCATGAACTCCCCATTACATATCATCTCTACAAATTGGCGCATGGGTGAAGTCAGTCCTTCATAGAAAAAGCGTATAATCAGCAAAATTTCATAACCATGATGTGGGCATGTGTTTAATAAGTCCTTAAACCTCTCCCAACATTAGAAGAAGGTTTCATCTTCCTTTCGGGCAAAGTTTATGATAAGGCGCTTCAACATGTTTGTTTTGTGAGTAGGGAAGAATTTTTTTATGAATTCCTGTTGAGCTTTTAATTGTGCATATTCTAACCCCAATTCATCACTCATTATGCTCGTTGTTATGGTTTATAGACTAAACTAATGCATGGATTTGTGATTGTAGGGATGAGAGAGAGGAAGTATCAATTGAGGACTTAAAGATGTTAGTTAGAAGCAAAGAAGATCAAAGGAGCTAAGCGTCAAAGAGTAAAAGAAAGAAGTCAGAGAAAAGAAGAAAGAAAACAAAAGAAGGTGCCCACGACCGGTCGTCCGACCGGTCTGCACATGCAACAGAGGAGACCCAGAGGCCACAACTCTCTGGACTGTTCACGACCGGTCGTCCACTTCTGCGACCGGTCCTTAAATTAATTTTCTGGGTTGAAAATTCCCGAAACTCACTGGACACTTTTTGATCATTTTGAGACCGGTCATCCAGTATCTGCGACCGGTCGTCCAGCCACTGCGACCGGACGTGCGACGGGTCGCCTGCGTAACGAAACGTGTTCTACAAGTCCCGAAAATCTCTACGCACTACGTACTCTTACGCAAAATCTGGAAGTTTCCGAGGTTGCGAAGCCTCCCCACTATAGAAGAACACCTAGGGATCATTCCTAAGGTATCTTAAAAGAGTTTAAGCAAGGTGGGAGGAGGCGGAAGTGGATTTCGGAGTTCCACAACTCCTAGTTTGTAGTTTGTTTTATGTTTTTCTTAGTTGTTTCATGTTTCCTTGGATCATGAACGGTTAAACCTCTTAGCTAGGGCTAAGAGGTGAAGCTTGTAGTGAATCTAAGATGTTTCAATTCGTTTTTAGTTGGTTTTAAGATTGAATTTCATGTTTATGAACAATGGTTTGAAGTTTATACAAGTTCTAAGTAGTTTTTCTTAGTCTTATGATGACTCATGGATGTTTGGGAGAATTACTTAAGTTCTTAATTGCTTTGTGTTAGTCTAGATCTGTATGATCCGAGGAATTGGAGTACGCTCTAGTACTATGATCTTCATGTGGGAACTTCCTACCAAAGTTCTACTTTTCTGAAATTCTGTGCTATGTGGGACTGTGCATGTGATTTGAATCATGTTCAAATCATAATCTAGCCTTGTCTTGTGACAGGACTTGAGGATGGTTATGATTGTGATCTGAGTGTATGGGAATTGGGACTGACCTATGCAATTGAAGCATGCTCAGCCTAGCTTGCATTGAATGAATCATACACATGGCTCTTACATATGACAGATTGTTAGTTTAACAGCTCTATCATCCGTCTAGATATATCTTAATATCGATTCTAGTTGTGAGAATGAGAAACCACAACGGATTGAACATCAAGGATTGCTACAAGTGGATCCTTGAACCCCTAGTGCCTTTTTATAATTGTTTACCTTCAATTTAGTTCAAAGTTGTTACTTACATCAATCTCACACAAAATCCGGTTGTTAGCTCCCAATAGACACTATTGGATGTGTTTGTGAATTCCTACACAAGTCCCTGTGGATCGACCTCAGTCTTACCGAGTTTATTACTACATCGCAACCCTACACTTGGGGAAGCGAACAAGTTTTTGATTAAGTTCTTAATTGCTTTGTGTTAGTCTAGATCTGTATGATCCGAGGAATTGGAGTACGCTCTAGTATTATGATCTTCATTTGGGAACTTCCTACTAAAGTTCTACTTTTCTGAAATTCTGTGCTATGTGGGATGAGTCATCATAGGACTAAGAAAAACTACTTGGAACTTGTATTAACTTCAAACAATTATTCATAAACATGAAATCCAACTTTAAAACCAACTTAAATGAACCCCAACCAGCATTTTGCTAGTCCTGAGCAAAACATCCGTGAAACCAATTCCATTCTCCAAAACCCAACTCTCCTTTAGAAACCGTCCTTCTATACATCTCAAGATACATAAGTGTAAGAGTTAGAGAAATTAGGTGATAGAGGTTGAAACCGTAAACTCTCAAAACATAATAAGCACCCATATGAAATTCCCGCTGATTGGTTGACAAATAGAAGAACTTGAACAAATTCAATCTAGTGTGCATAGTGAAAATTCTTTTCATGAGTTTCCAGGGTTATCTTCTTCATAAATCAACTAGACTATGGATCTCAAGGTATATAGAGCAACAACAAGCCAATGACGAGAATTTGCCTTACTGTCCTTCCGACGACTTTCACACTACGTCCCATTGCCAGCTTTGGTTACGGGTAGACCATCCCCCGGTTGGTAGTAGGTAGCCCTAATCGGAATTTTCCATCATTTTTCCATCATTCCCAATTTCATCCTTCCGTTTTCCTTTTCTTTTAAATTAGATAGGATTTTTAGAAATCCATATCTTTCGTTATTTTCCATGGACAAGGATGGACAAAGTACCCCGGCTTGATGTCTCAACACCTTGAATCAAAATCTAACTAATTCACAAATCACATAATCCCTTCAACCCGTGAAAATCGTGTAATGTGAACTAGGTGTAAGAGTGTTCAAATTTTTTATCAATCACAAAAATAGGGGAATTCACATATAAACCATTATGTTATGAGAAATTCAAAACTTGCAACCTCACTCACTTCATATCTCCTCCTCTTGGCTCATATCATCTTGAGTGCATAGAAACAAAGTTTTCCAAAAGAGTCTTGAATTTTAGAAAAATTGAAAAATTTCTAAATAATTGCTCGAAATGTTACAAAACGCTGGATTCATCCAAGCGATCCTACACCCCCCAACCAAATCTTGCATTGTCCTCAATGTAAAAGATGCGCAATGAACACAACATGAGAGCAATATGAACATAAAGGGAGTGAGGAATGAGAGTACCTGAAAAAGTGAAAAGTAGAATTCTTCCTCCTTCTAACCAACCTAAGAAAAAGCAAACAAAAGCAACAAAATCCTAATCCTAACTACTCTACACCTCCATCAGACTAGGAGATCAGTCATCCTGGTAGACAGGATCAGTCAGAGGTATGGACATACCTTCTGAAGGAAATTTCTCAAAGAACGGCTTTAATCGCTGCCCATTCGCCTTAAAAATGTTGCCATTCCTTGGATTTAACAACTCAACAGTCCCATATGGATAGACCATTTGCACAATGTAGGGACCGGTCCATCGAGATCTCAATTTTTCCAGAAATAAATGTAGATGAGAATTATATAAGAGGACTTTTTGATTGATCTTGAATGTCTTACAAAGAATGTTTTTATCATGGAATATCTTCGTTTTTTACTTGTAAATTCTCGCATTCTCATATGCTTCGTTCTGGATTTCTGCAAGTTCATTCAATTGTAGTTTGCGCAATGAGCTTGCCTTGTCAGAATCAAAATTCATCTTCTTAATTGCCCAATATGCCCCATGTTCCAACTCCACAAGCAAGTGACAAGCCTTCCCATAGACAAGTCTATAGGGAGACATTCCAATAGGGGTCTTAAAAGCGGTACGGTAGGCCCAGAGCGCATCAGTAAGTCGAAGTGACCAATCCTTGCGATCGGGGTTCACCGTTTTCTCCAAAATGTGTTTAATCTCCCTATTGGATATCTCAGCTTGTCCACTAGTTTATGGGTGATAGGGGGTGCTAACTTTGTGTGTTACCACATATTTCTTCATTAAGGTTTCAAATGGGCGATTACAAAAGTGAGACCCTCCATCACTTATGATGACTCGAGGTGTACCAAACCGGGAAAGAATATTCTCTTTTAAGAAGCGAATGACCATTTTATGGTCATTATTCCGGCAAGGGATGGCCTCGATCCATTTGGATACATAGTCAACGGCAAGCAAGATGTATGCGTTTCCAAAAGAAGATGGGAATGGACCCATGAAATCGATGCCCCAACAATAAAAAATTTCGATTATTAAGATGGGATTGAGTGGCATCATATTTCTACGGGAGATTCCTCCCAGTTTCTGACAAGGTTCACATGTTTTGCAAAACTCATGTGTGTCTTTGAACATAGTGGGCCAATAAATCTACATTGCAGAATTTTTACTGTGGTCTTTTTAGCCGAGAAGTGGCCACCACATGCCTGAGAATGACAGAAGGAGATGATGCTTTGTTGTTCATCATCTGGGACACATCTCCTTATGAATTGATCGGGACAATACTTGAATAAGTATAGGTCGTCCCATAGGAATTTTCGCACCTCAGTGAAGAATTTATCCTTATCTTGCTTTTTCCAATGTGTAGGAATTGTACCTGTAGCAAGATAGTTAGCAATGTCCGCATATCATGGCAATTGGGAAACAGCAAAAAGTTGTTTGTCAGGGAACATGTCATTGATCGCAGTCGTTTCAGGGGAATCAATGAGGACAAGTCAAGAGAGATGGTCAGCCATGACATTTTCTACTCCTTTCTTATCACGTATTTCTATGTCAAATTCCTGGAGTAGAAGGATCCATATTAACAACCGTGGTTTAGCATCCTTCTTAGAGAGAAGGTACTTAAGTGTGGCATGGTCAGTGAATATGATGATCTTGGATCCAATCAAGTAGAACCTAAACTTGTCCAAGGCAAAAACTAAGCTAAAAGTTTTTTTTCAGTAGTAGTGTAGTTTGCTTGGGCTGAGTTTGGGGTTCTACTTGCATAGTAGATGACACATGGCTTTTTCTCTTTTCTTTGGCCTAGCACGGCCCCAATAGCATAGTCGCTAGCATCGCACATAATTTCAAAAGGAAGGCTCCAATCAGGTGGTTGCATTATGGGAGCACATTGCAACATACCTTTAAGGGTGGTAAAGGCCTTTGGCCATTTTTCATTCCACTCGAATGAATTTTCCTTTTGAAGTAGGTTACATAAAGGACGAGAGAGTGAACTGAAGTCCTTTATGAACCTTCTATAAAATCTTGCATGTCCAAAAAAGGACCGTACATCTCGTATGCTCTTGGGTGGTGGAAGGTTAGAGATAAGATCAATTTTCGCATTGTCCACCTCGATTCCATTTTGTGAAACGATGTGACCAAGTACAATTCCCTTTTGAACCATAAAGTGACACTTCTCCCAATTCAGCACAAGGTTCTTCTCTTCACATCTTTTCAGCACAGATTTTAAGTGCTCAAGGCACTCATCAAAGCTACAACCAAATACTGAAAAATCAACCAGAAGACTTCGAGAATTGTCCCCACCATGTTAGAAAAGATAATCATCATACAACGCTGAAAGGTGGCAGGGGCATTACATAGTCTAAACGGCATCCGTCGATAGGCGAAAGTGCCGAATGGACACGTGAATGTAGTCTTTTCTTGGTCTTCACGGGCAATCTCTATTTGGTTGTACCCTGAATAGCCATCAAGGAAGCAAAAGTGGGAATGACCAGCCAACCGTTCTAAAATTTGATAAACAAACGGTAGGGGGAAGTGGTCTTTCCTCGTGACAGTGTTTAGCTTCCTGTAGTCAATGCACATTCTCCAACCGGTAGTGACTCTAGTTGGCACGAGTTTATTATTAGCATTGGCTACAATGGTTATTCCGGATTTCTTAGGCACCACTTGAGTTGGGCTCATCCATTGACTATCGGATATTGGGTAAATAATACCCACGTTCAATAGTTTCACCACTTCGGCCTTAACCACATCCTTCATGTTTGGATTGAGTCGTCTTTGTGGTTGCCTGGATGTCTTCGCATTCTCCTCAAGGTGTATGCGATGAGTACAAATCAGTGGGTCTATGCCTTTGAAATCCGCAATTGACCATCCAATGGCACTCTTGTGCTCTAATAGAGTGGCCATTAGCCTACTCTCTTGTTCCTCATCCAAGTGGGAAGAAATCACCACTGGATATGTCTCATCTCGACCTAAATAGACATATTTCAGCTCACTTGGTAATGGTTTTAGGGCGAGTGTTGGCGCCTTGATATTGGATGGGAGGACTTTGTTCTCGTTTACAGGCAAAGGCTCAAATAGGGCCCTCTATCTTTTATTATCAAGCACCGGGATCGTATCTAAAATGGCATCCATCTCTTGTATTGTGTCATCATTTATTTCATGAGAATGGGCCACACATGCCTCCAAAGGGTCGAAAGATAATGACAAACGGAATGTATCTTCCACGAATGATTCAATCATGTTTATTTCGTGGACATCCTCATTAACTTCCCGTGGTTCTTTTCATAAATAAAAAATATTAAGCTCAAGAGTCATATTTCCAAAGGACATTTGTACAAGCCTGTTTCTACAGTTGATAATTGCGTTTGAAGTAGCTAGAAAGGGGCGGCAGAGTACGAGCACCGGTACCTATCACGGGATGTGTATCCAAGACAATAAAGTCTACAGGGTAGTAGAATTTATCATCTTGGACTAGGACATCCTCAATCATTCCTCTTGGTATACGAATGGATTTATCAGCAAGTTGGAGTGTGGTTTTGGTCGGTTTCAATTCACCTAACCCAAGTTGTTCGTAAACCGAGTATGGAATGAGATTCACACTTGCCCCCAAATCGAGTAAGGCTTGTTTAATTCGGTAGTCTCCTATGATGCATGAGATGGTTGGACTACCCGGATCCTTGTATTTTTGGGGCACCTCTTGTTTGATGATAGCGCTCAAATTCTCAGTCAAAAGTACTTTGTTGTGAACATTGTGTTTTCTCTTGACCGTACACAATTCCTTAGAACTTTGGCATAAGATGGTATTTGTTTTATGGCATCCAACAACGGGATATTGATCTTCACCTACTTGAAAACATCTAATATTTTCAGATTTTTGTCTAAAGGTTTAGGTGAAATCAACCTTTGTGGAAACGGGGCAACCGGCTTGTATTGCCTTTCCGGTTCTTTCTCTTGTGGAGTATTGTTTGAGCTACCATCCTCTTTGGAATTTTCTGGATCCTTAGGCTTTGGGGCCTTCACCGGATTAGATTTGTTAATTACTTTTCCACTTCTCAAAGTGGTGATAGCTTGAACATGCTCCGTTTGATGGGAGGATGAGCTTGCATCTTGTATCTCAAATTGGGTTCTTGAGTTAGGAAGAAGTTGGGCAGGAAGTGTGCCCTTCGATGAGATTCAACTCTAGCCATTGATGTTTTCAATTCATTGATGGCTTGAGTTGAATTTTGATTGAATTTCAATTGCTCTTACATGAACCCACCTATTTTCAGAGAATTTGTCTTGTTATACTCAGCTTGAACCGATACAAATGCACCCAACATCTCCTCTAGCGTAACTTTTGGAGTAATGACTAGAGATGGACCTAGTATAGGTTGAGCTTGAGGGATATTGGTTACATTCGCAGTGGGTCCATTCCTCCAACTGAAGTTGGGATGGTTCTTCCAACTAGCATTAAACATGTTTGAGTTTGGAGCACCAAATTGCCGTTGATAACTGTTTATGGCATTTGATTGTTCTTGTAAGGTGTCCTGAACTGCTGAAATTGTGGGACAATCTTGTGTTGCATGTTGATTTCCGACACAAATTCCACAAATAGTTTCAACGTCATTAGAGTTAATCGTCTCTCCTTTCCTCAATTCATGGCTTCGACCTTTCTTGTGAGGTTAGCCACCCGTGCACTTATGTTATCCTCTTCCGATAAGACATACATTTCCTCTCTTTCCTTTTGTTGGCCAGTCTTGGAATTTGTTGGTTTCGATGTATCCCAAGACTGTGCATTCTCAGCCAATTCTTCCGAATAATCCCATGCTTTATCAGCCTCCTTATTCATGAACTCCCCATTACACATCATCTCTACAAATTGGCGCATGGGTGAAGTCAGTCCTTCATAGAAAAAGCTTATAATCCGCCAAATTTCATAGCCATGATGTGGGCATGTGTTTAATAAGTCCTTAAACATCTCCCAACATTGGAAGAAGGTTTCATCTTCCTTTTGGGCAAAGTTCATGATAAGGCGCTTCAACATGTTTGTTTTGTGAGTAGGGAAGAATTTTTTTATGAATTCCCTATGCATATCAGTCCATGCACCAATTGATCTTGGCCTTAATGCATGAAGCCAACCTTTAGCTTTATCTTTAAAAGTAAAAGGGAAGAATTTGAGTCTCACCACATCATCAGTCATATTAGCGAAGTGCATGGTGGTTATTACCTCATCAAACTCCTTAAGGTGTTAATAGGCACTTTCACTGTCTAATCCATGGAATTTAGGGAGAAGTTGGATCACTCCCGATTTTAAATCCACATTTCCTGCATTTTGTGGAAAAATTATGCATGAGGGAGTGCTCGCTTTTGCTAGTTGCAAGAAATCACGTAAAGTTCTTGGTCGGGGAACATTCTCAACCACATTCTCCCCCGTTTCAGTTTGGTTTTGGCTCAGATTAGGATTAGCCATCGGATTAGGTTGATTTGCAGCCATGTTTTCAGACAAAATTGGAGAGTTTAGATGTCTCCTAGCACGTGGCTCTCTGTCAATTCCTTCAACTATTCCCCCTTCACTAACGAGTCAGTTATTGGAATCTCGAGCCCAATGTGGCATGCAAAACCAAAAAAAAATATGAAACAAAGAGAAAGAAGAATTCTTCCTCCCTTTCTTTACTCTTCTCTAAGACCGAAGCACAAGGTGTCTTGCAATGGCTAAGCCAGAAGCAAGGATAGAGATCGATTTCTCCTGGTCAATAGGGGTTCAGAGAACTCCCCACTCACTCTTTGAATCTTTTGAGAAAAAGTGCAGAAAAAGGAGAAAGAGGAGTAGAGGTGAGAAAAGAAATCTCTGAGCACAAGGTGATCCAAGACGGCAGAGCCAACCAATAGGAATCCAGGTGGCACAAGGCCTACCTTTCATAGATCTAAAAGGAGTCTCCACCCACTCTACAAGAGATGAATATTATAGGAATGAATAGGAGAAGGAGAAGAGTAAGGTTTAGAAAGATAGAACCTGATTCGGCACTCGAAATCCTTATATCTTCTTCAGCTTCCTAGAAATCCCTGAAAAAGAAAAATAAATCAAAATAAACTAAGTTAGAACTATTCCTAAAAAATCCTAAATAGATTCTATTTTCAGAAATCTGTGAAAATACGTCAAAGTCCCCGGCAACGGCGCCAAAAACTTGTTCGATTCCCCAAGTGTAGGGTTGCGATGTAGTAATAAACTCGGTAAGATCGAGGTCGATCTATAGGGACTTGTGTAGAAATTCACAAACACATCCAATAGTGTCTATTGGGAGCTAACAACCAGATTTTGTATGAGACTGATGTAAGTAACAACTTTGAACTAAATTGAAGGTAAACAATTATAAAAAGGCACTAGGGGTTCAAGGATCCACTTGTAGCAATCCTTGATGTTCAATCCGCTGTGGTTTCTCATTCTCACAACTAGAATCGATATTAAGATCTATCTAGCCGGATGATAGAGCTGTTAAACCAACAATCTGTCATATGTAAGAGCCATGTGTATGATTCACTCAATGCAAGCTAGGCTGAACATGCTTCAATTGCATAGGTCAGTCCCAATTCCCATACACTCAGATCACAATCATAATCATCCTCAAGTCCTGTCACAAGACAAGGCTAGATTATGATTTGAACTTGATTCAAATCACATGCACAATCCCACATAGCACAGAATTTCAGAAAAGTAGAACTTTGGTAGGAAGTTCCCACATGAAGATCATAGTACTAGAGCGTACTCCAAATCTTCAGGATCATACAGATCTAGACTAACACAAAGCAATTAAGAACTTAAGTAATTCTCCCAAACATCCATGAGTCATCATAAGATTAAGAAAAACTACTTAGAACTTGTATAAACTTCAAACCATTGTTCATAAACATAAAATTCAATCTTAAAACTAACTAAAAACGAATTGAAACATCTTAGATTCACTACAAGCTTCACCTCTTAGCCCTAACTAAGAGGTTTAGTCGTTCATGATCCAAGGAAACATGAAATAACTAAGAAAAACATAAAACAAACTACAACCTAGAAGGAGTTGTGGAACTCCGAAATCCACTTCTGCCGCCTCCCACCTTGCTTAAACTCTTCTAAGATACCCTAGGAACAATCCCTAGGTGTCCTTTTATAGTGGGGAGGCTTCGCAACCTCGGAAACTTTCAGATTTTGCATAAGAGTACGCAGTGCGCAGAGATTTTCGGGACTTGTAGAACACGTTTCGTTACGCAGGCGACCGGTCGCACGTCCGGTCGCAGTGGCTGGACGACCGGTCTCAAAATGATAAAAAAGTGTCTAGTGAGTTTCGGGGATTTTCAACCCAGAAAATTAATTTAAGGACCGGTCGCACGACCCGTCGCAGAAGTGGACGACCGGTCGCACAACCGGTCGTGAACAGTCCAGAGAGTTGTGGCCTCTGGGTCTCCTCTGTTGCATGTACGATCGGTCGGACGACCGGTCGTGGGCACGTTCTTTTGCTTTCTTTCTTCTTTTCTCTGACTTCTTTCTTTTACTCTTTGCGCTTAGCCCCTTTGAATCTTCTTTGCTTCTAACTAGCAACTTTAAGTCCTCAATTGATACTTCCTCTCTCTCATCCCTACAATCACAAATCCATGCATTAGTTTAGTCTATAAACCATAACAACGAGCATAATGAGTGATGAATTGGGGTAAGAATATGCACAATTAAGAGCTCAACAATTCCCTATGCATATCAGTCCATGTCACCAATTGATCTTGGCCTTAATGCATGAAGCCAACCTTTAGCTTTATCTTTAAGAGTAAAAGGGAAGAATTTGAGTCTCACTACATCATCAGTCACATCAGCAAAGTGCATGGTGGTTATTACCTCATCAAACTCCTTAAGGTGTTGATAGGCACTTTCAGTGTCTAATCCATGGAATTTAGGGAGAAGTTGGATCACTCCCGGTTTCAAATCCACATTCCCTGCATTTTGTGGAAAAACTATGCATGAGGGAGTGCTCGCTCTTGCTGGTTGCAAGTAATCACGTAAAGTTCTTGGTCGGGGAACATTCTCAACCGCATTCTCCCCCGTTTCAGTTTGGTTTTGGCCCAGATTAGGATTAGCCATCGGATTAGGTTGATTTGCAGCCATGTTTTCAGACAAAATTGGAGAGTTTAGATGTCTCCTAGCACGTGGCTCTCTGTCAATTCCTTCAACTATTCCCCCTTCACTAATGAGTCGGTTATTAGAATCCCGAGCCCAAGGTGGCATGCAAATAAAAGAAAAATATAAAACGAAAAGAGAAACGAAGTCTTCCTTCCCTTTTTACTCTTCTCTAGGACCGAAGCACAAGGTGTCTTGCAATGGCTAGGTCAGAAGTAAGGATAGAGACCGATTTCTCCTGGTCAATAGGGGTTCAAAGAACTCCCCACCCACTCTTTGAATCCTTTAAGAAAAGTGCAGAAAAAGAAGAAAGAGGAGTAGAGGTGAGAAGAGAAATCTCTGAGCACAAGGTGATCCAAGATGGCAAAGCCGACTAATAGGAATCCAGGTGGCACAAGGCCTACCTTTCAGAGATCCAAAAGGAGTCTCCACCCACTCTACAAGAGATGAATATGATAGGAATGAATAGGAGAAGGAGAAGAGTAAGGTTTAGAAAGATAGAACCTGATTCGAGCACTTGAGACCCTTATGTCTTCTTCAACTTCCTAGAAATCCCTGAAAAAGAAAAAAAACAAATCAAAATAAACTAAGTTAGAACTATTTCTAAAAAATCCTAAATAGATTCTATTTTCAGAAATTTGTGAAAAACCGTCAAAGTCCCCAGCAACGGCGCCAAAAACTTGTTCGCTTCCCCAAGTGTAGGGTTGCGATGTAGTAATAAACTCGGTAAGACCGGGGTCGATCCACAGGGACTTGTGTAGGAATTCACAAACACATCCAATAGTGTCTATTAAGAGCTAACAATCGGATTTTATATGAGATTGATGTAAGTAATAACTTTGAACTAAATTGAAGGTAAACAATTATAAAAGGCACTAGGGGTTCAAGGATCCACTTGTAGCAATCCTTGATGTTCAATCCACTGTGGTTTTTCAATTTCTCAACTAGAATCGAAATTAAGATCTATCTAGCCGATGGTAGAGCTGTTAAACCAAACAATCTGTCATATGTAAGGCCAATGTATATGATTCACTCAATGCAATCTAGGATGAGCATGCTCAATTGCATAGGTCAGTCCCAATTCCAATAAACTAAGTTCATAATCATGATCATCATTAAGTCTTGTCACCAGACAAAGCTAGATCATGATTTGAACTTGAATCAAATCACATGCACAGTCTCATACATAATTCAGAAAACCAGAAAAGTAGAACTTTGGTAGGAAGTCCCCACATGAAGATTATAGTACTAGAGCGTACTCCAATTCCTCGGATCATACAGGTCTAGACTAATACAAAACAATTAAGAACTTAAGTAATTCTCCCAAACATCCATGAGTCATCATGAGACTAAGAAAAACTACTTAGAACTTGTATAAACTTCAAACCATTGTTCATAAACATGAAAACCAATCTTAAAACCAACTAAAAAGGAATTGAAACATCTTAGATCCACTACAAGCTTCACCTCTTAGCCCTAGCTAAGAGGTTTAGTCATTCATGATCCAAGGAAACATGAAACAACTAAGAAAAAAACATAAAACAGTAAAACAAACTAGAATGAGTTGTGGAACTCTGAAATCCACTTCCGCCGCCTCCCACCTTGCTCAAACACTTCTTAGATACCTTAGGAACGATCCCTAGGTGTCCTTTTATAGTGGGGAGGCTCCGCAACCTCAGAATATTCCAAAATCTGCGTAAGCTTACGCAGTGCGCAGAGATTTTCGACGCCAGAAACAGAAAGTCCGCAACTTACTCATGACCGATCGGTCGCATGACCGGTCTGAGTGGCTGGCTGACCGGTCGCAACCGGTCTGGCTGGTCTTCTCATCAGTCCAGCAAGCTTCTGGATTTGAAATTTCTTCTGGCCGACCGGTCTGGACCAGTCAGACTAGCCTGGCCGACCGGTCGGACTGCATATGTAAACTATCTAGCGAGTTTTGTATAAATTCCATCTTGCAATTTTTATTCAAGGACTGGTCGCATGACCGGTTTGAGGTGTGGATGACCGGTCGGACGACCGGTCACAAATGATCCAGAAACTTTCACAGCAGTTCTTCTTTTGAGTGGTCGGACCGGTCGGACGACCGGTCCTAGCAGTAGACAACCGGTCGGACGACCGGTCGTGGGTGTCTTTTTCTGTGTTCTTTCCTTCTCTCCTGTGCTTCTTTCTTCCACCCTTTCATGCTTAGTCTTGTGATCTTCAATGTATATAGAGTGCTCTTATTTAGCCTTGAATTAGTGAAATCTCCATCTTGTTCCTACAATCACAAATCATGCATTACATTAGTCCTTTAAACATGTAAACCATGCATAATGAGTGATGAATTGGGGTTAGAATATGCACAATTAAGAGCTCAACAACGACAGGACTGACCAATAGGAATCTAGGTGGTAGAGATCCAAAAAGGAATCTCTACCCACTCTACAAGAGATGAATTCGATAGGAACGAATAGGAGAAGAAGAAGAGTAAGGTTTAGAAAGATAAGATTTGGCACTTGAGGTCCTTATGTCTTCTTCAGCTTCCTAGAAATCCCTGAAAAAGACAACAAATCAAACAAAACAAACTAAGTTAGTACTATTCCTAAAAATTCTAAATAGACACTATTTTCAAAAATTTATAAAAAAACCGTCAAAGTCCCCGGCAACGGAGCCAAAAACTTGTTCGCTTCCCCAAGTGTAGGGTTGCAATGTAGTAATAAACTCAGTAAGACCGAGGTCGATCCACAGGGACTTATGTAGGAATTCACAAACACATCCAACAATTTCTATTAAAAAGCTACCAATCGAATTTTGTATGAGATTAATGTAAGTAACAACTTTGAACTAAATTGAAGGTAAACAATTATAAAAAGGCACTAGGGGTTCAAGGATCCACTTGTAGCAATCCTTGATGCTCAATTCGTTGTGGTTTCTCATTCTCTTAACTAGAATCGAAATTAAGATCTATCTAGCCGGATGATAGAGCTGTTAAACTAAACAATCTGTCATATGTAAGGCCAATGTATATGATTCACTCAATGCAAGCTAGGATGAGCATGCTCAATTGCATAGATCAGTCCCAATTCCAATAAACTAAGCTCATAATCATGATCATCATTAAGTCCTGTCACCAAACAAAGCTAGATCATGATTTGAACTTGAATCAAATCACATGCATAGTCCCATACATAATTCAGAAAACTAGAAAAGTAGAACTTTGGTAGGAAGTTCCCACATGAAGATCATAGTACTAGAGCGTACTCCAATTCCTTGGATCATACAAGTCTAGACTAGCACACAACCATTAAGAACTCAAGCAATTCTCCCAAACATCCATGAGTCATCATAAGACTAAGAAAAACTACTTGGAAATTGTATGAACTTCAAACCATTGTTCATAAACATGAAATCCAACTTTAAAACCAACTTAAATGAATTGCAAGCATCTTAGATTCACTACAAGCTTCACCTCTCCTCTTAGCCCTAGCTAAGAGGTTTAGCTGCTCATGATCCAAGGAAACATGAAACAACTAAGAAAAGCATAAAAACAGCAAAACAAACTAGAAGGAGTTGTGGAACTCCGAAATCTGCTTCCGCCGCCTCCCACCTTGCTCAAACCCTTCTAAGATATCCTAGGAACAATCCCTAGGTGTCCTTTTATAGTGGGGAGGCTCCGCAACGTCAAAATATTCCAGAATTTGCGTAAGGTTACGCAGTGCGCAGAGAAAATCGGCACCAAAAACTGGAAGTTTCTGTTTTAAACACATGGCCGACTGGTCAGACCTCACTGAGAAATATTCCAGCAAGTTTCTAGAGTTGCAATGTCTTCTGGCCGACCGGTCTAGACCTGTCGGACTGTGTTTATCCTGCGTCCAGCGAGTTCAGCATGTCTGGAAAATCTGGCCAACCGGTCTAGACCGGTCGTGGCCCTCTTGGCCGACCGGTCACGACTGGTCTTGGCCTCTTTTCTTCATTTCTTTCTTCTTTTCTTCTTTCCTTGCTTCCTTCTTTCTCTGGTCCTCCTTCGATCTTCATTCAATGGTTCTAAATGGACCCTTTTCATCTTCAATTGAGTGAAGTCCGCTCTCATTCCTATAATAACAAAACATGCCTCAGATTAGTCTTTAAATCGTGAAAACCATGCATAATGAGTGACGAATTGGGGTTAGAATATGCACAATTAAGACTCAACACACATCAATGTGTTTAGTACAAGAGTAATAAACAGAATTTTTAGCCAAATTGATAGCACTAGAGCTGTCACAATTAACTAGCATGGCTTCCTGCTGAAGCCCCAACTGATTTACCATTCCTTTCAACCAAACAGCTTCCTTGAAAGCTTCTGTCACCGCCATGTACTTAGCTTTAGTAGTGGAAAGAGCAACCACAGACTGAATCTTAGACATCCAACTAATCGCTTCACTCGCTAATACAAATGAGTACCCTGAAGTCGACCTCCTACTGTCTACACTACTTGCGTAGTGAGAATCGACGTAACCAACCAACTTGTCCTTGGACTTTTCAAACGTCAAGACGTAGTCCTACATTCCCCGAATATATCGAAGTAGCCATTTCACAGCTTCCTAATGTTGTTTGCCTGGGTTAGACATGAATCAACTAACAACACCCATAGCCTGTGAAATATCTGGTCTTGTACAGACCATGTCATACATTAAACTACCCACAGCACTTGAATAGGGCACATGAGACATAACATGATTTTCTTCATCTGTTTTGGGACAATGTTCAGAAGAAAGCTTAAAGTGAGTTGCGTGGGGAACACTAACCGGTTTGGACTTGTCCATCTCATACTTTTCAATACCTTCTCAAGGTATTCTTCCTAAGATAACCACAACCTGCTCCTCTTCTTGTCTCTATGAATATCTATGCCAAGAACCCTCTTTGCATCCCCCAGATCCTTCATCTTGAATGTCCCTGAAAGCTGAGTCTTCAACATATTGATGTCAGATATGTTATGACTGGTAATAAGAATGTCATCGACATACAACACCACTATGAGAAACTTCTCATCATTCAGTGTCTTGAAATAAACACAATGATCGTACTCGCTCCTAGTAAAGCCCTGACTCATCATGAAGGAATTAAATTTCTTATACCACTGCCCAAGCGACTGTTCGAGACAGTACAACGATCTCCTCAACCTGCAAACCTTGTTCTCGGCCCCTTGCACTGTATAACCTTTTGTTGTGCCATGTATATCTGCTCTTCCAATCCCCATGCAGGAAAGCAGTCTTTACATCCATTTGTTCCAACTCGAGGTCGTATTGGACAACCGACACCAAAACGAACCTGATAGATACTTATTTCACAACTGGCACAAAAATCTCATTGAAGTCCACACCTTCACGCTGAGCATACCCTTTTGCTACCAACCTTGCCTTGTATCTATCCCATTTCTTTTAAAAAATTTGCTTATACCTTATCACTTTTTGGCCCACTGGAAGCTCCACAAGCTCCCAAGTCTCATTCTTGTACAAGGAGTCCATCTCGTCTTGTATTGCTGTCTTCTACTTCTCAGCATTTACATCCTGTAGTGCTTCTTCAAAGTTAGACAAATCCCTCTCATCTGTAATGAGAACGAATGCAACGTTCGAGTTATCCCTGTACCTTGTTGGTAACCTACGATCTCTAGGTGGATTTCTTCGCACAGGTAGCTGCTCCACCTGATCCTGTACCTTTGTCTGCGCCTCAGTATTGGCCCGTGTCTCATCTCTGTCTTCATGAGTATCAACCTGTTCTGATGTTTCTGATTCCTTTGTAGCATCCTTACGGAATAAAGAACCCTCATCAAATTTGAAATCGCGGCTCAGGGTGATCTTCCATGTGACAGGGTCATATATTCGATATCCCTTCACACCATCACCATAGCCCACAAAGATCTCTTTTCTGGCCCTATGGTCTACCTTATCTCTCTCAACTGATGGTACATGCGAGTAGGCCTCACAACTAAAGATCCGCAGACTTGAGTAGTCTAGTGTACGACCACTCCACACTTCCTTAGGGATTTTATATTCAATTGTCATAGAGGGTGACCGATTTATCAAGTAACAAGCCATGTTAATGGCCTCAGTCCATAGCTCTTTACCCAACCCAGCATTACTAATCCTGGATTGAGCTCTCTCCAAGAGAGTTTGATTCATCCGCTCTGCCACAACATTCTGCTCTGGTGTGTGGCACACTGTGTTGTGCCTCACGATCCCCTCCTCTTTACAATACGTGTTAAGTTCCCTGGAAGTGAACTTACCTCCATATCGGTTCTCAAAATTTTCCATTTATGCTCTAATTGATTCTCCACCATCGCCTTCCAATACTTGAAGGTCATGAAGACATCAGATTTATTTTTCAAAAAATAAACCCAAACCTTTCTGCTATAGTCATCGATAAACGACACAAACCACGATGACCCCCAACAAAAATAATGGGCGACGAACCTCAAACATCGGAATGGACATAATCAAGCACCCTTTTACATATATGTTTTCCCCATTTAAATGACAATCTAGAGTATTTTCCGTACATGTAATGTTCACATATACTAAAGTCTATAGATTTAAAGGAAGGAATCAAAGATCGTTCAGAGGGTACCTTTATGCCCTGCTTGCTCATGTGGCCTAAGTGTGCATGCCACATACGTGCAAACGTGGAATCCGCTATAATCTCTGCAGCTCCACTTACAGAAGTGCTTCTAATCAGCCTGTAAATGTACCATGCCTCTGTCCCTTCATAATTACAAGGGCCCCCCTTTGAAACTTTGCAGAACCGGTTAAAACCAGTGAACTTACACCCTGATGCTTCGAGTGCACCAAGGGAGATCAGATTCTTCCTTAACTTAGGAACGTGCCTCACTTCCGTCAAGGTCTGTTCAATCCCATCAAACATCTTGATGCATACTGTACCAATCCCCACAACTTCGCAGGCATAATCATCACCTAGAAATACCGAGCCTTCCTCATACTCCCTATAGGAAGTAAAGACGCTCCTATCTGGGCACATGTGATAGAAACCCCGGAGTTCATTATCCACTCATCACAGAGAGATCCAGCTTTTGACATCGTCTACAATTGGTAGGTCACCGGGTTATTCAAATAAGTCGTGTTTTCCGTGGTTTTCCCATGTTACAACTTCCGTACCAATTCGATCGATCCGGAATGGATCGGTTAAACATTCCATTAGGGAGCCCGGTCTTGACTCTTCTGTGTGGTATTCATTCTCGTTCGGCTCTTGGAATCACATCCAGCAGTGGTTGGAACAGCTCGCAAAATCCAACCACTTCACCTACTTCATTGCCCCCAACCGTTTCCCGTACCTCTATTGAAACAAGACTTCGCACACATTCACTACCGCCTTCCTCAGCTTCAGTGGTATTGGCTTCCTTAGAAGAATCACCTGACTTCTCCTTCTTATATTTAGGACTCTTGTAGTCCTTCTTCATGTGCCTAACTTGGCCACATCCCCAACACTTTAACTTACCCTTGCCCTTGCCCTTTGATTTGGATCGAGAATACAACGATCCTTCACCTCGCTCAGAATTCCTTCCTCTCATAAACAGTGCTTCAGAGGAGGAATTAGTATCACCGCTTTTCTGTCTCATGGCCTTCGATTGAAGGGTTGAGACAACGGTCTTGACATTAATAGTGTCCCTACCCACGCACGAGTTCTTGAGTGACTCATATGAACTAGGAAGCGAGTTTAACAAGATCAAGGCTTGATACTCGTCCTTTATCTGCTCACCAAAATCGAGCAACTTGTAAATCAATTTTTTAAACGTGCTAATGTGGTCCTCCACATCCGCCATCTTCAAAGTGAAGAGTTGCATCATTAGATATATGCAATTTTCTAGAGACTTCTTTGCATAGATGTTCTCTAGCTTGGTCATGTCTCTACAACAGTCTTTGTTCGCTTCCCCAAGTGTAGGCTTGCGATGTAGTAATAACTCGGTAAGACCAAGGTCGATCCACAGGGACTTATGTAGGAATTCACAAAATACTTCCAATAATTTCTATTGAAAATCTAACAACCAGATTTGTAGTAGATTGATGTAAGTAGCAATGTTGAACTAAACTGAAGTAATCAATTAATAAACAGGCACTAGGGGTTCAAGGATCCACTTGTAGCAATCCTTGATGCTCAATCCGCTGTGGTTTCTCACTTTCTCAACTAGAATCGAAATTAAGATCTCTCTAGTCGGGTGATGGAGCTGTTAAAACCAATAATCTGCCATATGTAAGATCAATGTACATGATTCACTCAATGCAAGCTCGAACGAGCATGCTCAATTGCATTAGTCAGTCCCAATTCCAATAGACTAAGTTCATAATCATAACCATCACTAAGGCCTGTCACAAGGCAGAGCTAGATCATGACTTGAACTTGATTAGAATCACATAGACAGTTTACATACAACAAAATCTCAGAAAAGTAGAACTTTGGTAAGAAGTTCCCACATGAAGATCATAGTACTAGAGCGTATTTTGATTCCTTGGGTCATACACAACCATTAAGAACTCAAGCAATTCTCCCAAACATCCATGAGTCATCATAAGATTAAGAAAAACTACTTAGAACTTGTATAAACTTCAAACCATTGTTCATAAACATGAAATTCAATCTTAAAACTAACTAAAAACGAATTGAAACATCTTAGATTCACTACAAGCTTCACCTCTTAGCCCTGCTAAGAGGTTTAACTGTTCATGATCCAAGAAACATGAAATAACTAAGAAAAAGCATAAAAATAGCAACAAACTAGAAGGAGTTGTGGAACTCCGAAATCCACTTCCGCCGCCTCCCACCTTGCTCAAACTCTTCTAAGATACCCTAGGAACGATCCCTAGGTGTCCTTTTATAGTGGGGAGGCTCTGCAACATTAGAATCTTCTCGAATTTGCGTAAGCTTATGCAGTGCGCAGAGAAATTCGGGGCTTGTAGAACACGTCTCATTACGCAAACGACCGGTCGCACGACCGGTCTTAGCTATTGGACGTAAAAAGTGTCCAGAGAGTTTTGAGA
The DNA here is from genome assembly GCA_003013855.2 of Liriodendron chinense. Classification (NCBI taxonomy): domain Eukaryota; kingdom Viridiplantae; phylum Streptophyta; class Magnoliopsida; order Magnoliales; family Magnoliaceae; genus Liriodendron; species Liriodendron chinense. The sequence continues at coordinate 5,534,906 of ML058362.1, forward strand.
TTTTTCACCCCATAAAATTAATTCAAGGACCGGTCGCACGACCGGTCGCAGCAGTGGACGACCGGTCGTGAACAGTCCAGAGAGCTGTGGCCATAGGGCCCCTCAGTTGAATGTGCTGACCGGTCGGATGACCGGTCTTGAGCCTTGGACGACCGGTCGGACGACCAGTCTTGGGTGTGCTCTTCTGCTTTCTTTCTTCATTTCTCTGACTTCTTTCTTTCATCCTTCGACACTTGGTCCTTTGATCTTCTTTGCTTTTAAATAGTATCTTTAAGTCTCCATTTGATGATTCCTCTCTCTCATCCCTATAATCACAATTCTATGCATTAGTTTAGCCTATAAACCATGAAGACAAGCATAATGAGTGATGAATTGGGGTTAGAATATGCACAATTAGGAGCTCAACACCCCCCCAACCAGCATTTTGCTAGTCCCAAGCAAAACATGCGTGAAATCAATTTCATTCTCCAAACCCAACTCTCCTTTAAAAACCATTCTTCTATACATCCCAAACTACACAAGTGTAAGAGTTAGAGAAATTAGGTGATAGAGGTTGAAACTGTAAACTCTCAAAACATAATAAGTATCCATATGAAATTCTTGCTGATTGGTTGATAAATAGAAGAGTTTGAACAAATTCAACCTAGTGTACATTGTGAAAGTTCATCTCATGAGTTTCCAGGATTATCTTCTTCATAGATCAACTAGACTATAGATCTCATGGTATATAGTGCAACAACAAGCCAATGACGAGAATTTGCCTTACTGTCCTTAGGACGGCTTTCACACTACGTCCCATTTCCGACTTTGGTTATGGGTAGACAATCCCCCGGTTGGTAATAGGTAGCCCTAATCGGAATTTTCTACCATTTTTCCATCATTCCCAATTTCATCATTCCTTTTCATTTTTCTTTTAAATTAGATAGGATTTTTAGAAATCCATATCTTTCGTTATTTTCCCATGGACAAGGATGGACAAAGTACCCCGGCTTGGTTTCTCAACACCTTTAATCAAAATCTAGGTAATCCATAAATCACATAATCCCTTCAACTCATGAAAATCGTGTAATGTGAACTAGGTGTAAGAGTGTTCAAATTTTCTATCAATCACAGAATTAGGGGAATTCTCATATAAAACCATTATGCTAAGAGGAGATCAAGATTTACAACTTCATATACTTCATATCTCCTCCTCTTATGCTTATATCATCTTGAGTCCATAGAACCAAAGTTTTCCAAAAGAGTTTTGAATTTTTGAGAAATTGAAAATTTTCTACATAATTGCTCGAAATGTTACAAAATGCTGGATTTGTCCAAGTGATCCTACACGCCCCAACCAAATCTTGCATTGTCCTCAATGTAAAAGATGTGCAATAAGCAAAACATGAGAGCAATTCTAAAATAAAAGGGAGTGAGGAATGGTAGTACTTGAGAGAGTGAAAAGTGGAATTCGTCCATCTTCTAACAAACCTATGACAAATAAACAAAAGCAACCAAATCCTAATCCTAACTACTCTATACCTCCATCAGAATAGGAGATCAATCATCCTTATACACAAGATCAGTCAGAGGTATGGACATACCATCTCAAGGAAACTTCTCAAAGAACGGCTTTAATCGCTGACCATTCGCCTTAAAAATGTTGTCGTTCCTTGGATTTAACAACTCGACGGTCCCATATGGTAGACAGTTTGCACAATGTAGGGGTCGGTCTATCGAGATTTCAATTTTCCCAGAAATAAATGGAGGTGAGAATTATACAAAAAGACTTTTTGATTGATTGTGAATGTCTTACGAAGAATGTTCTTATCATGGAATATCTTCGTCTTGTCCTTGTAAATTCTCGCATTCTCATAAGCCTCGTTCCGGATTTCTGCAAGTTCATTCAATTGAAGTTTGCGCAACGAGCTCACCTTATCAAAATCAAAATTCATCTTCTTAATTGCCCAATATGCCCTATGGTCCAACTCCACCGGCAAGTGACAAGCCTTCCCATAGACAAGTCTATAGGGAGACATTCCAATAGGGGTCTTAAAAGCTGTACGGTAGGCCCAGAGCGCATCAGTAAGTCGAAGTGACCAATCCTTGCGATCGGGGTTCACCATTTTCTCCAAAATGTGTTTAATCTCCCTATTGGATATCTCAGTTTGTCCACTAGTTTGTGGGTGATAGGGGGTGCTAACTTTGTGTGTTACCACATATTTCTTCATTAAGGTTTCAAATGGGCGATTACAAAAGTGAGACCCTCCATCACTTATGATGACTCAAGGTGTACCAAACCGGGAAAGAATATTCTCTTTTAAGAAGCGAATGACCGTTTTATGGTCATTATTCCGGCAAGGGATGGCCTCGACCCATTTGGATACATAGTCAACTGCAAGCAAGATGTATGCGGTTCCAAAAGAAGATGGGAATTGACCCATGAAATCGATGCCCCAACAATAAAAAATTTTGATTATTAAGATGGGATTGAGTGGCATCATATTTCTATGGGAGATTCCTCCCAATTTCTGACAAGGTTCACATGTTTTGCAAAACTCATGTGTGTCTTTGAACATAGTGGGCCAATAAAACCCACATTGCAGAATTTTTGCTGTGGTCTTTTTAGCCGAAAAGTGGCCACCACATGCCTGAGAATGACAAAAGGAGATGATACTTTGTTGTTCATCATCTGGCACACATCTCCTTATAATTTGATTGGGACAATACTTGAATAAGTATGGATCGTCCCATAAGAATTTTCGCACCTCGGTGAAGAATTTATCCTTATCCTGCTTTTTCCAATGTGTAGGAATTGTACCTGTAGCAAGATAGTTAGCAATGTCCGCATACCATGGCAATTGGGAAACAGCAAAAAGTTGCTCATCAGGTAACAAGTCGAGAGAGAACAAGTCGAGAGAGATGGTCAGCCACATTTTCTACTCCTTTCTTATCCGTATTTCTATGTTAAATTCCTGGAGTAGAAGAATCCATCTTAACAACCGTGGTTTAGCATCCTTCTTAGAGAAGAGGTACTTAAGCGTGGCATGGTCAGTGAATATGATGATCTTGGATCCAATCAAGTAGGACCTAAACTTGTCCAAGGCAAAAACTATAGGCTAAAAGTTCTTTTTCTGTAGTAGTGTAGTTTGCTTGGGCTGAGTTTAAGGTTCTGCTTGCGTAGTAAATAACAAATGGCTTCTTCTCTTTTCTTTGGCCTAGCATGGCCCCAATAGCATAGTCGCTTGCGTCGCACATTATTTCAAAAGGAAGGGTCCAATCAGGTGGTTGCATTATGGGAGCACATGTCAACATACCTTTAAGTGTGGTAAAGGCCTTTTGACATTCTTCATTCCACTCGAATGAGTTTTCCTTTTGAAGTACGCTACATAAAGGACGAGAGAGTGAACTGAAGTCCTTTATGAACCTTCTATAAAATCCTGCGTGTCCCAAAAAGGACCGCACATCTCGTATGCTCTTGGGTGGTGGAAGGTTGGAGATAAGATCAATTTTCGCTTTTTCCACCTCAATTCCATTTTCTGAGATGATGTGACTAAGTACAATTCCCTTTTGAACCATAAAGTGACACTTCTCCCAATTCAACACAAGGTTCTTCTCTTCACATCTTTTCAGCACAGATTTCAAGTGCTCAAGGCACTCATCAAAGCTACAGCCAAATACTGAAAAATCATCCATGAAGTCTTCGAGGATTGTCCCCACCATATCAGAAAAGATACTCATCATACAACGCTGAAAGGTGGCAGGGGCATTACATAGTCCAAACGGCATCCGCCGATAGGCGAAAGTGCCTAATGGACATGTGAATGTAGTCTTTTCTTGGTCTTCACGAGCGATCTCTATTTGGTTGTACCCTGAATAGCCATCAATGAAGCAAAAATGAGAATGACCCGCCAACCTTTCTAAAATTTGATCAACAAACGGTAGGGGAAAGTGGTCTTTCCTCGTGACAGTGTTTAGCTTCCGGTAGTCAATGCACATTGTCCAACCGATAGTGACTCTGGTTGGTACGAGTTCATTATTGACATTGGCTACGATGGTGATCCCGGATTTCTTAGGCACCACTTGAGTTGGACTCATCCATTGACTATCGGATATTGGGTAGATAATACCCACATCCAATAGTTTTACCACTTCGGCCTTAACCACGTCCTTCATGTTTGGATTGAGTCGTCTTTGTGGTTACCTAGATGTCTTCGTATTCTCCTCAAGGTGTATGCGACAAATCAGTGGGTCTATGCCTTTGAGATCTACAATCGACCACCCAATGGCACTCTTGTGCTCTAATAGAGTGGCCATTAGCCTACTCTCTTGTTCCTCATCCAGGTGAGAAAAAATCACCACCGGATATGTTTCATCTCGACCTAAATAGACATATTTCAGCTCACTTGGTAATGGTTTTAGGTCAAGAGTTGGTGCCTTGATATTGTATAAGAGGGCTTTGTTCTTGTTTACGGGCAAAGGCTCAAATAGGGCCCTCCATCTTTTGTTATCAAGCACCGACATCGCATCTAAAATGGCATCCATCTCTCGTATGTGTCATCATTTATTTCATGAGAGTATGCCACACACGCCTCTAAAGGATCGAAATATAGTGACAAGGGGAATGTATCATCCATGATTGATTCAATCATATTTATCTCATGGATCTCATCATCAACCTCCCGTGGTTGCTTGCATAAATCAAATATATTCAGTTCAAGTGTCATATTTCCAAAGGACATTTGTACCAGCCCATTTCTACAATTGATAATCACATTGGAAGTGGCTAGAAAAGGGCGGCCAAGTATGACGGGAATTTGAGCACCGGTACCTATCACGGGATGTGTATCTAAGACAATAAAGTCTACTGGGTAGTAGAATTTATCAACTTGGACTAGAACATCCTCAATCATTCCTCTCAGTATACAAATAGATCTATCAGCAAGTTGGAGTGTGGTTTTGGTGGGTTTCAATTCACCTAACCCAAGTTGTTCGTAAACGGAGTATGGAATGAGGTTCACACTTGCCCCCAAATCGAGTAAGGCTTGTTTAATCCGGTAGTCTCCTATGATGCATGAGATGGTTGGACTACCCGAATCCTTGTATTTTTGGGCACCACTTGTTTGATGATAGCGCTCAAATTCTCAGTCAAAAGTACTTTGTTATGAACATTGTGTTTTCTTTTAACCGTACACAATTCATTTAGAAATTTGGGATAGGATGGTATTTGTTTTATGGCATCCAACAACGGAATGTTGATCTTCACCTGCTTGAAAACCTCTAAAATTTTCAGATTTTTGTCTAAAGATTTGGGTGAAATCAACCTTTGAGGAAATGGGGCAGCCGGCTTGTATTGCCTTTCCGGTTCTTTCTCTTGTGGAGTGTTGTTTAAGCTATCATCCTCTTTGGAATTTTTCGAATCCTTAGGCTTTGGGGCCTTCACCGGATTAGATTTGTTAATTACTTTCCCACTTCTCAAAGTGGTGATAGCTTGAACATGCTCCGTAAGTTGGGAGGATGAGCCTCGCATCTTGTATCTCAAATTGGGTTCTTGGGTTAGGAAGAGGTTGGGCAAGAAGTGTGCCTTTCTCCCTAACACTGAGGTGAGATTCAACTCTAGCTTTTGAAGTCTTCAATTCATTGATGACTTGAGTTGAATTTTGATTGAATTTCAATTGCTCTTGCATGAACCCATCTATTTTCAGAGAATTAGTCTTGTTATACTCAGCTTGTACCAAAACAAATGCACCCAACATCTCCTCTAGTGTAACTTTTGGTGTAATGACTAGAGATGGACCTAGTATAGGTTGAGCTTGAGGGATATTGGTTGCATTCACAGTGGGTCCATTCCTCCAACTGAAGTTGGGATGGTTCTTCCAATTAGCATTAAACGTGTTTGAGTTTGGAGCACCAAATTGCCGTTGATAACTGTTTATGGCATTTGATTGTTCTTGTAAGATGTCCTGAATCGCTGAAATTGTGAGACAATCTTGTGTTGCATGTTGATTTCTGGCACAAATTTCACAAACAGTTTCAACGTCATTGGAGTTAATCGTCTCTCCTTTCCTTAATTCCATGGCCTCAACTTTTCTTGTGAGGCTAGCCACCTGTGCACTTATGCTATCCTCTTCTAATAAGACATAAATTCCTCCTTTTTCCTTTTGTTGGCCATTCTTGAAATTTGCTGTTTTAGATGTATCCCAAGACTGTGCATTCTCAGCCACTTCCACCAAATAGTCCCATGCTTCATCAGCTTCCTTGTTCATGAACTCCCCATTACACATCATCTCTACAAATTAGCGCATAGGTGAAGTCAGTCCATCATAGAAAAAGCTTATAACCCGCCAAATTTCATAGCCATGATGTGGGCATACATTTAACAAGTCCTTAAACCTCTCCCAACATTGGAAGAAGGTCTCATCTTCCTTTTGGGCAAAGTTCATTATAAGGCACCTCAACATGTTCGTTTTATGAGTAGGGAAGAATTTTTTAATGAATTCCCTATGCATATCAGTCCATGCACCAATTGATCTTGGCCTTAATGCATGAAGCCAACCTTTAGCTTTATTTTTAAGGTTAAAAGAAAATAATTTAAGTCTTACCACATCATCAGTAACATTCGCAAAGTGCATGGTGGTTATTACCTCATCAAACTCCTTAAGGTGTTGATAGGCACTTTCACTGTTTAATCCATGAAATTTTGGGAGGAGTTGGATCACTCCTGTTTCAAATCTACATTCCCTTCAGTTTGTGGAAAGATTATGCATGAGGGAGTGCTCGCTCTTGCTGGTTGCAAGTAATCACGTAATGTTCTTGGTCGGGGAACATTCTCAACCACATTCTCTCCCGTTTTGGTTTGGTTTTGGCCCAGATTTGGATTGGCCATCGGATTAGGTTGATTTGCAGCCATATTTTTAGACAAAATTGGAGAAGTTAGATGTCTCCTAACACATGGTTCTCTGTCTATTCCTTCTACTATTCCCCCTTCACTTATGAGTCGATTATTGGAATCCCGAGCCTAATGTAGCATGCAAAATCCTAAAAGACTGAAACAAAAAGGAAAAGGAATTCTTCCTTCCTTTCTTTACTCTTCTCTAAGACCGAAGCACAAGGTGTCTTGCAATGGCTAGGCCAGAAGCAAGGATAGAAACCGATTTCTCCTGGTCAATAGGGGTTCAGAGAACGCCCCACCCACTCTTTGAATCTTTTGAGAAAAGTGTAGAAAAAGAAGAAATAGGAGTAGAGATGAGAAGAGAGATCTTTGAGCACAAGGTGATCTAAGACGGTAGGGCCAACCAATAGGAATCCAGGTGGCACAAGGCCAACCTTTCAAAGATCCAAAAGGAGTCTCCACCCACTCTACAAGAGATGAATATGATAGGAATGAATAGGAAAAGGAGAAGAGTAAGGTTTAGAAAGATAGAACCTGATTCGGGCACTTGAGATCCTTATGTCTTCTTCAACTTCCTAGAAATCCCTGAAAAAGAAAACAAATCAAACAAAATAAACTAAGTTAGAACTATTCCTAAAAATCCTAAATTGATTCTATTTTCAGAAATTTGTGAAAAACCGTCAAAGTCCCCAGCAATGGCGCCAAAAACTTGTTCGCTTCCCCAAGTGTAGGGTTGCGATGTAGTAATAACTCAGTAAGACCGAGGTCGATCTACGAGAACTTATGTTGGAATTCACAAAATACCTCCAATAGTTTCTATTGAAAATCTAACAACCAGATTTGTAGTAGATTGATGTAAGTAGCAATGTTGAACTAAATTGAAGTAATCAATTAATAAAAAGGCACTAGGGGTTCAAGGATCCACTTGTAGCAATCCTTGATGCTCAATCCGCTGTGGTTTCTCACTTTCTCAACTTGAATCGAAATTAAGATCTATCTAGTCGGGTGATAGAGCTGTTAAAACTAATAATCTGCCATATGTAAGATCAATGTACATGATTCACTCAATGCAAGCTAGAACGAGCATGCTCAATTGCATTGGTCAGTCCCAATTCCAATAGACTAAGTTCATAATCATAACCATCACTAAGGCTTGTCACAAGGCAGAGCTAGATCATGACTTGAACTTGATTAGAATCACATACACAGTTCACATACAGCAAAATCTCAGAAAAGTAGAACTTTGGTAGGAAGTTCCCACATGAAGATCATAGTACTAGAGCGTACTCCGATTCCTCGGATCATACAGGTCTAGACTAAAACACAACGATTAAGAACTCAAGCAATTCTCCCAAACATCCATGAGTCATCATAAGACTAAGAAAAACTACTTGGAACTTGTATTAACTTCAAACCATTGTTCTTAAACATGAAATCCAACTTGAAAACCAACTTAAACGAATTGAAACATCTTAGATTCACTACAAGCTTCACCTCTTAGCCCTAGCTAAGAGGTTTAGCCGTTCATGATCCAAGGAAACATGAAACAACTAAGAAAAAGCATAAAAATAGCAACAAATTAGAAGGAGTTGTGGAACTCCGAAATCCACTTCCGCCGCCTCCCACCTTGCTCAAACTCTTCTAAGATACCCTAGGAACGATCCCTAGGTGTCCTTTTATAGTGGGGAGGCTCCGCAACATCGGAATCTTCTCGAATTTGCGTAAGCTTATGCAGTGGACAGATAAATTCAGGGCTTGTAGAACATGTCTCATTATGCAGACGACCGATCGCACGACCGGTCTGAGTTACTGGACGACCGGTCTCAAAAACGTAAAAAGCGTCCAGAGAGTTTTGGGATTTTTCATCCCATAAAATTAATTCAAGGACCGATTGCACGACCGGTCGCAGCAGTGGACGACCGGTCGTGAACAGTCTAGAGAGCTGTGGCCGCAGGGCCCCTCAGTTGAATGTGCTGACCGGTCAAACGACCGGTCTTGGGCCTTGGATGACCGGTCGGACGATCGGTCTTGGGTATGCTCTTTTGCTTTCTTTCTTCATTTCTCTGACTTCTTTCTTTCATCCTTCCACACTTGGTCCTTTGATCTTCTTTGCTTCTAAATAGTATCTTTAAGTCACCATTTGATGATTCCTCTCTCTCATCCCTACAATCACAAATCTATGCATTAGTTTAGCTTATAAACCATGAAGACAAGCATAATGAGTGATGAATTGGGGTTAGAATATGCACAATTAAGAGCTCAACAGTCTTCTCCTTCATGACGTTATAGAGGACATCATCAACAAGGCACAATTGGATTGAGGCCATAACCTTCTCATCCATCTTCGTCCACTCCTCATCTTTCATCTCGGCATGTTGCTTTCCAAGGGCATTCACGACCCCTTGCTGAGTTAGGACGGCACGCATCTTCACCTTCCATAACTCAAAGTTGTTTTTGCCCAAGAACTTCTCAACGTCGAACTTCGTACTTGAAGCCTTGAGATCTTTTCAGAAAACTTCTTCTTCAACCTTTCAACGATAGCTCTGATACCACTTGTTAGAAATCCGGTCAACAGAAGCACCGAAGAAGATCAAACAATCACCACACAGCCACACAAGCAATCAACGCAAAAGCAAATAAATTTTATGTGGAAAACCCTTGTGGGAAAAAACCACGGTACAAAGCGACACCTCCACTATGAATTCCAGAAGATTACAAAACTAATCTACCCTTAAGCAAATCTCAAAGATGAACAAGGCACTCTCAAACCTCACAATCTCTCCCCCAAGCCCTAATCTCGAAATAGGACTCCTCGGTATTGATTAGGATACATCTAAGACGGATTATGAGGTGCTTTTATAGGCCTCCAACCCAAAATAGAAACATATAACACGAAATCTCGCAAGTTCGCGTAAACACCCGACCGGTCACGACCGGTCGGACCTATGCAAAATAGGTCCAGAGAGTTTTGCCTTCGAAAAACTTCAAAATCAGCCTCTATCCGACTGGAACACATGTCCAGCAATGCCTATTGAGGCTTTGTCCAAAGGCATGGATCGGTCTGACCGGTCAAGACCGGCCGGACACCCAATTCCCATATTTTGGAGGCTCTGACAACAATATGTGCATTATGGGAAGGCATTGGCTAAGAGGCCCAGATGATTATGAGACCCAAGTGAGTGACTGGTTTAATCATGCGTACTTTTATACATTGATGTGGTTGTCAATGAAAACCATATTTTCAGGAAAAAAAAAAAAAAAGAAAGAAAGAAGAAAGAAGGAAAGAAAGAAAGAAAAGAGAAGAAACGCAATATATCTATTCTATAATTTTATAATTCCTTAACCAAATGTTATAAATTTCACCTACAATATCACCGGGCCAATGAATATTAGCCTTCAATCATGTAGATGCTAAAGAGCAAGGACAAAGCTATGCTAAAAGGCCTTGCATGCACACGTACAAGGATGCACGTGCGTGCACTTATGTGTGGAGTTTCTAAAACATGGGTTGGACTCCTATGTGAGTATAGCACCTATCCAAAAAATGGTCATCGATCTCACATGGGGGGGCTCATGTACAGTGATACAACACTATAGAAATTGTGGGTCCCATTGTGGATGGAGCTTATCTCTAAACCACACCAATCAAGCAATCCTAACCATCCAATTAATGGCTATCAACAGATGTTTCATAGCAAAAGAGTGAGTGGTCCAAATTCAAAGTGAAAAAAAAATCAGAAGATTAGTACCATTTTTCTGAGTGCAACTTTTCACTTATGCTCCATCTACAGTCAGATGAAAAATTTGGACAGTCAGGATTGCTGTACAACTGTGCCACGTGAATGGTTGAACATTCCTTAGATTAAATACATTATGAGATGTAACGGCAACAATAACAAAAGCCAAAATTCCACAGATATAAACACACGTCTTTCAAACAATAGAAACACATTTAATCAATATCAAGTTAGCTTAAGGTGGAAAAACAAAGATTCTTTCAGTGGTTTTTCAAAAACAGTAAGAAAAAGAAGAGAGCATATTTCAAGAGTTCTGTATAAAGGAATAGATCGTCCAGAGGCATTGAAGAGCAAGGACCAACCAAAACCCCAGCCTAGGTCAGGCTGCTTATTCGATCTCTTAACCAATAATTTTCTCAAATAATTTAAATTCTGGTTGCTGTCATTTTCTAGCAGTGCAGGAAAAAATTCTACTGGATTTGGAGAGTTACATGATACTCTGGAGTTTTTTCCAACGATGGGCCACTACACCGTGGGACACACTTCTCGGAATCCACCAATGGTTTCCATTTTACCAAAACCACAGGCCCCACTTTTCAGAACTTGAAAACCTGTGTATACATTGGGTAAAAATGCTGACTAGATATCCTGTAACTCTTCTAATCTTGTCCATGTGACATGCATGTAGGATATCCAACCGTTCATGCCTTCATAATATAAAATAGAAGCAAGTAACATCCATAGAAGAAAAGACAAGCATTTCAGCCACTTGTAAGACAAAAGAGGTTCTTTTTATTTTGAAATTATCATCCTCAGCCACAACAACAGCAATATCAGCAATTGCTACCAACGACAATATCTACGACAATAGCCAGTACTGCTACTACATCTACTAGAAGAAAAGCAGTAGCAACCGACAAGTTTTTTTTATAAAAGGGCCACATACTCTGGAGTCTATGACGCTTGATATTTGGAGAGTTTATTCTTAACAGTATAAATGAATGGACGGTTCAAAATGATGATAGGTCATCCCATATAATGGGTGATAGAGGATGCTTACCCCTATTTAACAAGGGGCCACATGAATTGCAAAATAGCTTGAGTTTTTTGCTTGACCCGATCTAAATTCAATATACGCAGTATGATTGGCTCTCCGTGCAAATCAAGGGTGAGCTTTCCCCTCATATTAAGGGGTGTCAATGGGCCTGCTTAGGCTTAATAATCAGAATTTTGAATGTGCCAAGAAAGAGCGTATAATGTAATGACCCTCTTACACAATTGCAGTGTGAATTGAGGCACAAATTGAATGAATTGAATGTCTATTACTTCTTTGATATTATTGGGAGTGTTACGGGTAAATTCGGGCTGAGCTCAAAACATGGAAAGCTTTCCACTAGGATTCATCTTCTACACCAAGTATGGTCATGGAACGACTATTTAGGAGAGGAAGCCAAGTCAGCATTCGACCTTCTCAGGCCTCAGCCCACTCGGGCTCAGCATTCGGCCTTCTCGTCCTCAGCCCACTCGGGCTCGACATTCGGCCTTCTCAAGCCTCGGCCCACTCGGGCTCGTCATTCGGCCTTCTCGGCCTCGGCCCACTCGAGCTCGACATTCGGCCTTCTCAGGCCTCGGCCTTCTCGGGCTCGACATTCGGCCTTCTCAGGCCTCGGCCCACTCGGGCTCAGCATTCAGCCATCTCAACCTCGGCCTACTTCTGCTCAACATTTGGCCTTAAGCTTGGTAAGAGGCCTGGCCTCATCCGCCTTGGTTTATCTCTCTTGATAAGATAAGATAAAGACTTATCCCACTGATCTAGATAAGATAAGGATAAGGCTTATCTCACTGATCCAGATAAGATAAAGATTTATCCCACTGATCTAGATAAGGATAAGGCTTATCCCACTGATCCAGATAAGATAAGGATAAGGCTTATCCCACTGATCCAGATAAGATATGGATTATCCTAACAAATTTGGGATCCACTTAAATCTCTCCAATAATTATCTATAAAGAGGCCTCCGCACTCTCTCTAGGTATGCAATCCACCGCCATTAAACCTCCCACAACCTTTTCTTTCAGTATCCGTACTGACTTTGTCATCGGAGGACCGTAAGCCGGGCCAACCGACGGCGGTTCTAACCTTTGTCAGTGGTTGCAGGTCCCTCAATCTACACCATTCATCTTCAAGTGGGAGATCAGACGACGAAGAATCCAAATTGGTCCCCGATCAACATCCGTTGACGATTTTTAGCGTCAACGGGGAGCTCCATGATTCTGTGATCAACTCTAAAAACTTTTCAGTTTTGATGGATTTTTAAAATTTCCAATCTTGGGGCATTCTTCATCGATGGTGGGACAAATGTAAGACATCTGACTGGTACATGAAGGGGCCCCCAACGTGAAGATAAACACAGTTTAAAAAAAAATCAGGACCACACATTAATAAGATGGGCCAGATGTGTGCTGCTGGCAAGTTTCTTTCGAAAATGCCCATGCCTGCCTGATGAGTGGACGGGCTTGAACTATTGACTACGCACACTGCCCGGAGTAACTTGCCCTTCGCATACAAGTAACCCAAATTAAACTGTCCAAATAGTGGTCCTCAATCTAGATGAATCAAAAAGAAAAGAAAAGAAAAAAAAGGACAATGATTTGACTAACTGTACATCAAAATGACACTCGAAAATGGTCGGATTGTGGCACATCTGGACAGCTAGAAATTGTCCAAATTTGGGCTTAACTTGAAGCCCAAATTAAGTCCCAAAATAGTCCAGATTTCTACTCTAATTGAGGCCCAACAATAGTTTAGATTTGGGCCCCAATTTTAGGCCCCAAAAGAGTTCAGATTTGACAGAAAATTTAGGCCCATCTTTAGTCCAAATTTGATAGAATTCTAAACTTGAAAAATGCTCCAGATTGTACACGTTTTTGGGGCCCAAAAACTGTCCAGATTTGGACAGGGTTTGGCCTAAAAAACAGTCCAGATTAATTGCTGCCCGTTTTGGCCTATTTCTGTCCTCGGTTTAGCCGTCCTTGATATTAATCAGAAGTAGATCAACGGAATCTGTTATCATAGGAATGGTGTTGCTTTTGGCATGCTATTTAGGTGTGAGAGAGATACTTCATTACTTTCTCATAGACTTAACATTGTTAGCGGTTGTTTCATACAAAATATGTCTTTCTTCTTTGGATTTGGATGTTGTGATGCCTTCCAATTAAAATTTTACATTTTGATCAATCTTGTTTCTCCTATTGTATTTGTATCAAAGTTATGAGTGGAGGGTTAGGTTTTCTAGCCTAGGTGGTAATTTCATCAAGTATAAGAAATCCCTTGTTCCTATTTTATTTAGGTCTTGCAAGGGCAGCATGGTAGCTAGATGAGAACTCAATTGCTGTTGTTTGGAGGACCCACATGTTTTGCAGACCAAACTAACTACAAAGTTAGTGTTCCCTGCCCCAAGTAGCCCCTAAATGTTATGATTCGTCAATATTTTTTCTTGTGAAAGACAATTAATATGTTCTTTTTATCTCCTCCTATTCATTAGATGAGTGTGAGTGAGTGACTTAGGGTTCAATCCTTGGTAGTGTTACCTTTCCAAAAAAATAAAATAAGTAGTGAAATTTTGGATAACTAGCTATTGAGTGAAGTGTTAAGTTTGTTTTTCTTCTTCTGATGATGACATGGACTTTTTTGAAACTTGATGGTACTGCACGGGGTGAATTATAAAAACATAAAGAAATGCATTTAACCAACAAAACTCGAAAATGGTTATCCAATTATGTTCAAGTTTGGCTAATACTGAATAGAATTCAACGTACGGTGGGCAAAAATAGTTCAAAACCTATGGTCATTGTAGTTTACAAGTATATATAAACTAAATAACCTAATAATATTTACTATATACTAGTAACATACAAGCAATATCGGGGCACCATACATGGGCTACAAGAATATCATGTCCCCCTAAAACCAACATCCTCCTCTAATAACACACACACACACACACACACACACACACACACACACACACACACATATAATAACCTAGTAATATATCTACTATATACTAGTAACGTATAAGTAATACTGGGGCACCATACATAGGCTACAATATCAAGTCCCCATAAAACCAAGGTATCCTCGTCCTCCATATAATATATATATATATATATATATATATATATATATATATATATATATATATATATATATATATATATATATATATATATATTATAATTGGTTGATTATTTTCCACGCTCAATTGCAACATTCATTCACCATCCAAAACCATTGGGCAACGAGATAGCTGCCTACATCCACACATCTTCTAATTCAACTAACTATTAACAGAATTTATAAAAATAAAAGATATCTAACCACATTCAAGGTTTTGAAGACTTACAGTTCGCCCAAACTTTCTAGCTAGGTTCACCACAGAGGAAATGGATTTGGACATGCACGGATTATAAAATATTACGCATTAGAAAAACCAAAATCCATAAATCAACTGCTTTTCAACACATCAATCAATATGGTCATATACTACAGAGAGAGAGAGAGAGAGATAGAGAGAGAGAGAGAGCAAATCTATCCATCGATCCATCTCACCTACATAAATTATCACTAATAGTCAATATATTTTATCTTACAAGAAATCATCAAGAGTGCATTTTCATGTTTTAACAAAAAAAAAAAAAAAAAATACACAAGGAAATCAAGTTTAAGACCCAACTCACAAAAGGTTATGTATGAAGCTAGTCACACGCATACACCCCAATAGTAAATATACCTCATCTTGCCATAAATCATTGAAAGACCATTCACCCATTGCTTAGATAAAAAAAAAGCACGAAATTAGGTTGAAGGTCAACCGCAAATAAATCTGACAATACATGGGATTGTTTGATAAGTGTGAATAAGTACAAAGTCTAGTCATAAATATTACGGATAGATCGTAATAAATTGTTGAGGCCAAACGACAAATCCTCCCACGCCGACCTCTCCAAGTATATGATGATAACCATCTTCCTTCCACAACTCTGCAAGTGCGACAATAATCTCGATCAATATAATGCTAAAATTTCCCTCGCCCAGCTCAGATCCATGGACTAATGCGGTAGGATCAACTCCATGCACCTTACCACGAGTAAGTACCTATTTCTTCCAATCGCAAAGATCGCATCTCTTGCCCAAATGTATCGAATCAGGCTATACAAAATGCATATCATCAGTACACATCTTAATTTATAGTGTAAACATAAGCTCAAACTAGTATTAGGGAAGCATGTAGATACCGAAGAGGCCTGACTAAATTTAAATGGATGTATTATAGGGGAAGGGACAACAACCAGTTGCCCTTGACTATCTGCCATGGATTTAACAGTCTGTTGGAGTTGTGACAGGGTTTTCTTGATATTCTCTAATTTATGTGCCAATTTATCTTGCTCTTGTGTCACCGTGTTGAGCTTTTTTAGTACGGGGATTGTCTTCTTCAATGTACTCTTGGATACAATTCCACCTATACCCCGCATGCGCCCTCTATTGTCACTCCCAATTGACTATAGACAGAAATGAAAGTCAATTTATCAGAAAAGGCATAACTAACCGTAAACTCAAGTATTTGATGTTCAAGCATACCTGTGCAAGGGCATCATCTATACTAGTCATCAGAGATCCATGATTACTACTTTGAGCCTCGTTTATTTTTTCCTATGACAAAATTCAAAAGAAACCTTAACAACTCAAACTTACATTTATATTCCATATGATGGAAGTTAGGAGGTACGAGGGGTGCTCGAATTTGTTTTCCTTTGTTGTATGGGCTCGAATGTACATATCAGACCTACTGATCTAGGCATCAGAGGTGAGATTCTTCTCAATTGCCTTTCCTACATTACCTCAATGTCAATATGCATCATTAATAGAATTAAGGAATGCTTGGTATAATTTGAAATAAATAATACGCCGCCCAAGTGTAGAAGGGCCAACTTGCTTTGCCCGATTGGAAACATTCCTTGCACTTAACTACTGGAAATCTTGGCTATTGTGTTGATCCACAAAGGTAATCCAGTCCTCAATAGGCACACTAGCAGGGGCAGGATCTTGTTTCACAATTGCAGGATCCTTACCTTTGATAAACTTAGTGTATAAAGTAGTCTTGTAATTCCTCCAACATGCCTTCATGTGGTTCAGAACGTAATCTAACCACACACTCTCATGTTGAAACTCAAAATTTCTATCCAAGCCATTAATGACCCTCTGAATGTGCTCACGAGGCACATAAAAAATGTTGGTGTGGGTGATCGGGATATTTGTTCGTGTGAGAACATCGAGGGATGTTGAGAAATCAACTAGATTATAATCCAATGCATTTGGTTACCTAAGTTCATTAGTTGTTATGAACTTCTTCTTCGATCCCTCAATTAATTCCTTACCTTGCGTGGGTCCTCTCTTCTTAGAAGATGAAGACGACGACCCGTCTAAATAAAAAGAAGAATAGGTACAATCTCAAGCAATATTAAAGATCAATATAAATGGTCAAAGTAAAAGAAACTTTAGTTCGACATAGTCAAGGAGAGCTATCTTATTACCTCTAGCATCTTCAGGGGCTGTAACCCTAAGCAACTTGTCATGGGCTAATGCCTCTTCCTCCACATCCATGTAAGACTCTTATTTGCTGCTAAGGTGTAAGAAATTAAAAGTGAATTACATAGAATGAAGTGAAATGCATATAAGACTTCAATACAAGACTCTTATCTGACTTAGAATGTACACATAACATGAAAAAATGCATTTCAGACTTCAATATATAACACATGAATGAAGTGAAATCGAGCTCCATAGGCCACCTCGATGGTTGTTGAGCTATGAATATTACATATTCCAGCCCCAATTGATCACATATATTGCATGGTTTCTATGTTTAAATACCTATCTAATGCATGGTTTTGTGTTTGTAGGAATGTGAGAGTGATTGTGTGAATATTGATGCTTAAAAGACACTTGCTAACCCCCTTGAAGAACAAAGAAATAAAGGCTAAAGAGGCGGAGGAAATAGATGAAGAAAGAAGAGAAGGAAAGAAGATGAAAACAAAAGCAATATAGAGGTCTGACTGGTCAAGACCGATTGGCCAGGAAGGCTAGACTGGTCGGCCATTGCTGCCCCTTTGTAGGAAGCAAGTTGGACTAAGCCCACAGACGGGGTTAGACCGGTCAAGACCGGTCGGCCATGCACAAACATCATATTCGGATTTTCTGCACTCGAATTTCAAGAGTCCTAGTGCACGAAGGACATGTGGTTTAGCAATTTTTCTCATGCGGTGACACCTCCAAGCTATAAAAGGACGCCTACAGCCTAGTCCTAATCCATCTAGTAACGTGGGGAGCAAAGGGATCAAGATCTAGTAGGCTTCCTAGCCTCCTGGATCGAGTTTTCTTCTTCTTCTAGGTCTAGTTTCTACTTTTATTTATGTTTTCTTTTAGATAACCTCTTAGCTAGAGCTAACAAGTGAATCTTCTAGTTTTTAATGATGCTTTGATACATTGATTTCGAATTATGGTTTAATGCTTGAACATTTCATTATAATTTGAATAAAGTTGATAGGTTTAGATAATTCAGGGAGTTTATGTGCCAAGTACATGAGTTCTTGTTAGATTTATGAGATTAATCAGATTGGTTTATGAGTTGTTGATTGATGAAAGCCTTTGATTCACTGTGATTCCCAGATATAGTGAATGCTTCGAGTTCTCCATGATTTAAAATAGTGGAATCTCTATTAGAACTATGATGGAAAGTTCATGCATTTTTTGTAGAATCTGAGATAGATTTGTTGCTTATTGAAGTTAGTTTAATTAGAGTTCAAACCATTGGTTGTAATCAAAGCTAGTGATAGGATTTGATGAAGCTATTGTTGTGAATCTCAACTAGATTGGAAAGAGGCTTGGGCTAACAATTGAGTGTGCTTAAGGCCTAAGCTTTATTGAGGGAACCAAATCAGTAAACACCTATCTATTCTAGCTTGTTTATGTGCTTTGATTACTATATCTCCCGACTGGATATAGATAGAACTTTGATTCCAGTTGTGCTTGAATCGAATAAATGGATTGAGCATGATTAAGACTAGAAGAGGATCCTTGATGCTCTAGTCACTTTTATTTATCAATTTTTTCTGTTTCATGTTTAAAACTGTTTTTCCTAAACTTCTTAAATTTTAGTTATTAGAGTAGTTGGAATTGTTTACCTCTTTTCCCTGTGGATCAACCTCGGTCTCACCGAGAATTATTATTACATTGCAGCCTTGCACTTGAGGCGAGCGAACAAGTTTTTGGAGCCACTGCCGGGGAGAAGGTTAAATGGTTCTAATTGTTCTAATAGCTATAGAGTAGACTTAGGTAGGATTTTCAGTTTTTCTAGAAGTAGATTTTTTTATTTTTCTTTTTCTTTTCTAAATTACTAATAAATTTTGTTTTTGATTTTGTAGGACATTGTTATTAACATAGTTCTCACCCCATTGGGTAACATCTCCTCATCGCCCTTCTTTTTGTTCTTTTTCTTAGATTAGGATAGTTTTCAATTCCTTAGAATTTCATCATGGCTATCTGGATGGGTAATGCTTATGTATACCTTTTGGAAGATAAGATGTCGGACCATGGTATCCAAACTTATTGCGATCAAATTCCCTTAAAGCATGAATATTTTTCTGAGATTCAAACAACCTCCCCTACCCCCCCATGTAAGACGATGGGGGAGTACCGGAATGAAGCAAAATCAAATAATGATCAACCGGGGAAAACACTTCGCGATTATCGGATTGAAAATAACATGAGTGTTCCATCGAGTATGGTAGGAGGTGTTCAACAACATAAGGAACGGGTGAATAGTGGCCAACCAGTTAAGACAACGTGTGATTACTTGTATGGATATGCCTATCAACCTCATATAACTCTTCATCCTACAATGCATACAGTCTTAATTGGGGAAGCCACCATTCTCCTTGTTCAAGGGAAGAAACAACCATGGTCATCAACAATCACCTAAAAACGTCTTCCTCTTATGATGACATGTATATGCATATCATTGAGGACTTAGTGAAAGAATGTGAGTATGAGCAATCAAATCAAGCTTACTCGCCATCTTGTGGAGACGATGAGCCCGAAATTGGGGGCATCGAATCAATCAACTCTAATGAGGAGGATGGGGCTACCCAAGTCCCACCTTCTTCAGATATAATGAATAAAGTTTCAGAGGAGATTGATCTCGATGATCCCAATGTCATCATCAATTATGGTGAGTCCATTATCTCTTTTGGATACTTTGAACTTAATGATGAAGAGATTTTAATGACGGTTGACAAACCCAAAGAATCCATAAATTTGAAAGCGATAGCGAGGTTACTAACATGAGGGTTCAGTGGATGCTTATGAACCTATGGTTTCTTTTTCCTAAAGGCATAATGATTATGAGTCTCTAGAGGATATACATGCTAGAGAGATGACCAAAGTCGATCTTTTGAGTCCTTCCATCAACAACACATGAAAAATTCTATTATGGAGGATTTCCCTTTGAATGAAAATTTAAATTCTTTGGAGGAATGCCTGGCTCACTTTGAAAATTCAAAAGACCCCATTATTCAAAAGATTGTTAAAGCCTCACAAACTTCTGACTTGGTACCCCATACTAGTTATGAGGAACCTAGCTTGGAAGAATTTCACTCCATGGAGTGCGAATCCCTCGCCATAGAAACTGAATTTTTGCAATCACTTAGGGAGGACGAAGAACCTTCATTCGACTATCTCGACTTCCTAGAGGAATGCTTGGCCCACTCCGATGATCTTGAGGATGAGATGATTAAGGAGTTGAATATTTTATTAGACATAGTGTCAGTGCCTGAAGAACACAATTGCACTGATTTACACTCTTTACCATTATTTGTGGAAGCACCATGCAATTATGAAATTGTGGAGGAGCAACCCTAACTAATGAATACTTTATGAACGTCTCTCTACCATCATGGGTCCTTCAGCCCATGGAAAATTCTAATTGGGAGGACCCGTTTTTAATCAATTCAAACCAACTCAGAATTTGAGGAGATATCTTTTTGTTGCTCTTATCTCCTCTTTCATGCATGTGATGCACATAAATATTGGACTTCAATGATGAAAAGCACCCATGTCTAGTGTTGAACAGGACTTTGGATGGTCCTCATGAGAAATTTGTTGAAATTCATGAAGATCTTGCTCAAATTTGATCATGTAGTTGATCGGACTAATAAAGGACAGGTAAGTAGTTGATAACATCCATTACTTATGATGGCTTGAGGCGTTCTAAATCTGGACAGTATGTTTTCTTTAAGAAGCCGTAGAACCATGCGATGATCATTGGTTCTACATGGAATCACCTCTATCCACTTGGACACATAGTTTGCGACAAGCAATATGTAGACGTATCCAAATGATGAGGGGAATGGTCCCATGAAATCGATACCCCAACAATCGAAGACTTTGAGATATTGAGTTGGGTTGAGAGGCATCATATTCCAATTGGACAATCCTCTTAGCTTTTGACAGCACTCGTACTCTTTACAAAACTCGTGGGTGTCTCTAAACAAGGTAGGCCAATAAAAACCACATTGCAGAATTTTTGCAATGGTTGTCTTGGTGGAAAAATGACCCTCACATGCTTGACTATGACAAAATTTTGTTCATCATTAGGGATACATCTCCTAATTATTTATTTTGGGCAATATTTAAAAAGTAATAGTTCATCCCAGAAAAATCTGCACACTTCCCTTAAAAATTTCTGTTTATCTTGCGCAGTCCAATGAGTCGGCATCGCACCTGTGGAAAGATAGTTTGCTATATCAGTGTACCACGGTGGATGCTTAATAACAAAGAGTTGATCATCAGGGAATGAGTCCTCAATAGGTGATTCGTTAATGGAATCAGGTAAAACTAGGCATAATAGATGATCCGCCACCACATGCTCTACTCCCTTCTTATCTTTGATCTTTAAGTCAAATTCCTGAAGGAGTAGGATCCATCTAAGTAAACGGGGCTTATCATATTTCTTAAAAAGAAGGTGTTTTAGCGCCGCATGATCTGTGTAGATGATAACCTTGAATGCTATCAAGTAGGGCTTGAATTTGTCCAAGGCAAAAACAACGGCTAGGAGCTCTTTCTCTGTAGTTGAGTAATTAACTTGGGTGGGATTCAAGGTCCTACTCGTATAGTAGATAACATGGGGTTTCTTATCCTTCTTCTGACCTAGCATCATCCCAATAGCATAATCGCTCGCATCACACATCAACTCAAAAGGAATGGACCAATCAGGTGGTTGCATGATAGGAGCAATTGTCAACATGTCCTTTAGCTTTGAAAAGCTAATTGACATTCGACACTCCACTCAAATTGGTTTTCCTTTTAGAGAAGGTTACATTAAGGCCTAGAGATATGGCTAAAATCCTTTATGAATCTTCTATAAAAATCAATGTGTCTAAGAAATTACCACACATTGTGTATGCTTTTGGGTGGTGGTAGGTTAGCAATAATGTCGATTTTTGCCCGGTCTACCTATTGAGCCATGAATATTACATGTTCTAACCTCTTTTCATCATCATATTATGCATGGTTTTCATGTTTAAAGACTTATCTAATACATATTTTTATGATTGTAGGAATGAGAGAGAGACTTTACCAATATGACGGCAAAAGAATCACTTTGTATGCATTGAAGATTAATAAAACAAGTGCCAAAAGGTGGAGGAAAGAAGAAGAAAGAAAGAGAAGAGAAAAAGAAGAAAATATGGAAAGATATCTCCAAAACTTGTCCTAAGACCTATCCCAAGACCTGTCTCAAGACCGGTCACTAGACAGGTCTACACTAGTCCAGAAATACAAATCTTGTTGGACTGTTTTTATGCTTCTCAGACCGGTCCCCAGACAGATCTAAGGTGCTCCGGAGACTCTGATTTTCATTTCTGGGTTTCCAAATTGCGGAAGGACTCCACGAATTCTCGGAGTTTCTAAGTCAGTGCGGGATTTCTCTTATAAAAGGCCACCTCCACTCTCTTCCTAAGGCATCTTGCAACGTGGGGAGCAAAGGATTTAAGACCTAGGATACTTCCTAGCCTTCTACAACTAGTTTTCTTCTTCTACTAGTTCTAGTTCTAGTTTGTTTCTATGCTTTTCATTAGTTTACCTCTTAGTTAAAACTAAGAGGTGAAACTTGTAGTTTTCTTAGATAGTTTAATTCATTTTTAAGGTTTCAAGTTTGAATTTAATATTGAACAATGGTTTGCTTAAGTTTGAATAAAATTTAAGTTAGTTTTTCTTAATCTTATGATGACTCATGGATGTTTGGGAGAATTATGCTTAATGCTTAATTATTTTGCTAAGATCTAGACTTGTCGCTCCAAGGAATCTGATTCATGACACTCTAGAGCTTGGATCTTCATGTGGGAACTTCAAACTAAAGTTCTATCTTTTATAGGAATTCTGAAATATATGTTGATTGTTTATGTGATTTGAATCAAGTTCAAACCATGATATTAGTTAAGCTTGGTGACAGGGTTTGATGTTTATCATAGTTGTGATCTTAATCTATTGGAACTAGGATTGACCTATGCAATTGAGTTTTCTCAAGCCCTAACTTGAATTGAGGGAGTCATGTCAATGAACAACACATGTGACAGATTGTTTTGATAATTCAACCGCTCTATAATCCAGCTAGATAGGATTTGATTTTGATTCTAGTTGAGTAATTGAGAAACCTATTCGAATTATACATCAATGAGAGCTATAAGTGGATCCTTGATGCTCTAGTTATTTCTTATTATCAGACTTTTCTGTTTTATGTTTAAAACTGATTTCATAAACCCCTCTTAAGATTCTAGTTATTAAGATACTTCGAATTGTTTACCTCCTTCCCTGTGGATCGACCTCAGTCTTACCGAGATTAGATACTACATCGCAACCCTACACTTGGGGAAGCGAACAAGTTTTTGACGCCGTTGCCGGGGAAGAGGTTAAACGGTTCTAATTCTTCTAGTAGCTATAGAGTAGTCTTAGTTATGTAGGATTTTCAGTTTTTCTAGAAGTAGTTTTCTGATTTTTTTTTTCTAGATTTCTAACTATTTTCTGTTTTTGTGTTTTGTAGGAACTTAGTTGCTGACATAGTTCTCACCCTATTGGGTAATATCTCCCCATATCCCTTCTTTTTATTTATTTCTTTTCTTTAGATTAAGGTATTTTCCAATTTCTTTTAAATCTCATTATGGTTGATTGGATGGGTGGTGCTTATGCATACCTTTTGGAAGATGAGACTTCGGACTATGGAATCCAAACTCATTATGATTGGAACAATTATAAGCATGATTATCTTCCTAAGACTCAATCTACTTCTAATACTCCCTCAAGTAAGACATTGCGAAATTACCGGAATGAGAATAATGTGCATAACTTTTCACCAGGTAAGACAATAGGAGAGTATCAGAAAGAGATGAATAATATTCCACTGGTTAGGACAATGTATAATCACTTGTATGGCTATACATATCAACAATCATCAAATAGCCCAACATATGACATGCATAATCCAAATTGGTGGGAGCATCAAAATTTCAATTTGGGAGATGAGCCAACTACGGATGTCAACAATTATCCTCAAGAGTTTCTTTCTCATGAGCTGCAACCGACACAAACTCTTGAGGACACACTGCGAGAGTTTATGAAAATAACTGAGCAATGCATACAAAACCTCTCGCCAACCTCTCAAAATCCTGAACCCGACATTGGGAACACTGAATCATTCCCCAACAATGAGGAGAATGAGGCTATCCAAGCCCAACCCTCTTCCGATTTGATGACTAAACTTTTAGGGGATGTAGATCTCAGTGATCCCAACATTACCATCGATTATGGTGAATCAACTATTTCTTTTCGATATTTTGATTTGAATGATGAAGAGATTTCAATGACGGTTGACGAACCCGGGGAATCTACAAAATCTGAAAGTAATAGTATGATTAATTACAATGAGGGTTCAATAGATGATTGTGAGTCCATGATTTTTCTTCCAAAGGGCCGAATGTTTATGAGTCGCTAGAAGATATTCTTGCTAGAGAGATGGCTGAAGTCGATATTTTTTAGTCCTTCCACCAACAACACATGCCAAATTCCATTGTGGAAGAATCCCTTGGGTTGAAAATTATGTTTCTTCGAATGATGGGGTGACACAATCTGAAATTTCAAACGATCAACTTATTAGTGATGTTGTGTCTTCCACCAACCCCAGCGAACTTTATATGGAAAACCTTCTCTCTAAAGAAGAGGAATCCCTTACCATTGAAACGGAATATATTCAATCACTTAGGGAGAACGAGGACCCTTCATCCGACTCTCTTGATTTCCTAGTGAAATGCATGTCCCACTCCTAAAGTCTTGATGATGAGATGATTACGGAGTTGAACATTTTGTTAGACACGGTGTCGGTGCCTGAAGAACACCATTCCACTGATTTACACTCTTTACCATTGTTTGTGGAAGCACCATGCAATTCTGAATTTGTGGAGGAGGCAACCCAAACTAAAGAATACTTAATGAATGTCTCTCCACCATCATGAGTTCTTCAGCCTATTGACAATTCTGATTGGGAGGACCCATTTTTAATCAATCACAATCTAATTCAGAATTTGAGGAGATATCTTTTTGCTGCTCTTATCTACTCCTTACATGTATGTGGTGTACACTATGATTGGACTTTAATGAAGAAATGCACCCATGTGTACTGTCAAGTAGGACTTTGGATGGTCCTCATGAGAAACTTATTGAAATTCATGAAGATCCTGCTCAAATTTGATCATATAGTCGATCAGATTAATCAAAGGTAGGTAGGTAGGTTATGATTTATTTTTCTACAATTAGGATTGAATAAGTCTCATCGAGATAATGGAAGATGCTATAATTAATCAACTTGCTACCTCAGGTACTCTCAGTCTCCTTTGTTTTATGTCATTGCTCTCATGTCATGCATATTGCATATCTTGTATATTGAGGACAATGTAAGATTTTGGTTGAGGGTGAGATTCCTTAGATGAATCTACTAACTTTTGTGACATTTCGAGCAATTATGTAAAAAAATTTTTATTTTTCTGAAAATTCAAAACTCATTTGAAAAACCATGTTTCTATGCACTTGGTATGTCATAAGTATGAAAGGATGAGAAATGAATTGATATGATTTTGAGACCTCTAAATTAACTTAAATATAATATTTTTCTATATGAATTCCCCTATTTATATGATCAATAGAAAATTTGAACACTTTTGAGCCTAGTTCACATTACATGATTCTCATGGTTTGAAGGAATTATGTAGATTTGTAGATTGGCTAGACAAAGATCTAAGGTGTTAAGGAACCAAGCCGGGGAACTTTGTCCATCCTTGTTCATGAGGAAATAAGAGAAAAGAACAAAAGATATGGATTTCCAAAAATCCTATCTAATGTATATGAAAAAGAGAAAGAAAGTATGGTTGTTCATTGAATACTTGTTGATTTTTTTTTTCCGAAAAGGGCTACCTATTACCAACCAGGGGATGGTCTACCCGTAACCAAAGCTGGGAATGAGAAGTAGTGTGAAAGCTGTCGGATGAACAGTATAGAAAATTCTTGTCATAGGCATTTGGTTGAGCTGTGCACCTTTAGATCTTTAGTTTGACTTGTCTATGAAGAAGGGAACCCTGGAAACTCATGAGATGAACATCCACTATGCACACTAAGGTAAACTTGTTCGGATTCTTCTATTTATCAATCAGTGGAAATTCTATGCGAATACTTGTTATGTTTAAGAAATTTAAGATCTCAACTTCTATCACCTAGTTTTTCTGAATTTTGTGCTCATATATCTTGGAGTTTATAGAAGCATAGTTCCCAAAAGAGAGTTGGGTTTTGAAAAGTTGGACTTGTTTCATGCTTGTTTTGGTCGGGACTAGCAAAATGCTAGGTTGGGGGGGTATGTTGAGCCATGAATATTACATGTTCTAAACCCTTTTCATCATCACATTATGCATGGTTTTCATGTTTAAAGACTTATTTAATACATATTTTTGTGATTGTAGGAATGAGAGATAGACTTCACTAATATGATGGCAAAAGAGTCACTTTGTATGCGTTGAAGATTAATAAAACAAGTGCCAAAAGGTGGAGGAAAGAAGAAGAAAGAAAGAGAAGAGGAAAAGAAGAAAATATGAAAAAATATCTCCAAGACCTGTCCCAAGACCTATCCGAAGACCTGTCCCAAGACTAGGTCGTTAGACAGGTCTCCAGATAGGTCTATACTAGTCTAGAAATACAAATCTTGTTGGACTATTTTTGTGTTTCTTAGACTGGTCGCCAGACAGGTCTAAGGTTCTTCAGAAACTCTGATTTTCAATTTCAGGTTTTCAAATTGCGGAAGGACTCCGTGGATCTCAGAGTTTCCAAGTCGGTGCGGGATTTCTCTTATAAAAGGCCATCTCCACTCTCTTCCTAAGGCATCTAACAACGTAAGGAGCAAAGGATTCAAGACCTATGAGGCTTTCTAGCCTTCTACAACTAGTTTTTTTCTTCTTCTACTTCTACTTCTAGTTCTAGTTTGTTTTTATTCTTTTCATTAGTTAACCTCTTAGTTAGAGCTAAGAGGTGAAACTTGTAGTTTTCTTATATGGTTTAATTCGTTTTTAAGACGTGAAACTTGTAGTTGTCTTTCCTAGTGACTGTGTTTAGCTCCCGTAATCTATGCACATATGCCAATCGGTGGTCACTCTAGTCAGTATAAGCTCGTTGTTGGCGTTGTCTACGATGGTAATACCAGACTTCTTAGGGACAACTTGGGTAGGACTCACCCATTGGCTATCCAAGATGGGGTAGATGATACCCACATCTAGTAGCTTTAACACCTCGGCCTTAATAACCTCCATCATGTTTGGATTTAACCTCCTTTTAGGTTGTCTAGTCGTTTTTGCATTTTCTTCGAGGTGTATACGGTGAGTACAAACCGAAGAGTCTATCCCTTTGAGGTCCGCTCTTGTCCAACCTATGGCTCCTCTATGTTCTTTGAGTAGCCTAATCAACTTGAGCTCTTGGTCTTTTCTTAGGTAAGAGGCTATGATAACCGGGAATGTTTCCTCTTGACCTAAATATACATATTTCAGCTTGGATGACAAAGGTTTAAGGTCAAGCTTCGGTGATTTGATATTAGACGGTAGAGGCTTTGATGTGGTTGGTGGAAATCTTTCAAAATGAGGCATCCACCGGTTAGTATCAACTACCGGTTTCTTACTACTCAATACTTGCACAATATCACTCAAGATGGGATCTTTAGAATTTTCAAAGTGTGCTAAGCATGTCTCCAAATTTTTTAGTGGTTCAAGTTGAAGGAGCTCTTCTTCTTCAAAAGATTCGAGCATGTTTACCTTGAAAAGCTCATCATCCTCCTCATTCCTTTGCTTTTTGCACATGTGGAACACGATCACCTCTAATGTCATGTTCCCAAATGACAATTTCATCACTCCATCCTGGCAATTTATAATTACATTTGATGTAGCTAAGAATGGGTGGCCTAAAATCTCCTGTATTTGAGTGCTAGTATCCATAACCGGTTGCATGTCCAAGATGATGAAATCCATCAGGTAGTAGAATTTATCGACTTGGACTAATACATCCTCAACCATCCCTCTTTGTACACAGATAGATATATCAGCGAGTTGTAATGTGGTTTTGGTGGGTTTTAATTCACCAAGACCTAATTGCTCATATACCGAGTATGGGATCAAATTTACACTTGCCCCTAAATCTAGTAATGCACGCTCAATCCAGTAGTCACCAATGATACATAAGATCGTGGGACTACTGGAATCCTTATATTTTGTGGGGATCTTTTGGGTGAGAATGGCACTCACTTGCTCATTCAAAAAGGCCTTTTGTTGCATATTGTATTTGTGCTTGGTTGTGCATAAGTCCTTTAGAAGCTTTGCATAAGAGGGGATTTGTTTAATGACATCAAGCAATGGAATGTTAATCTTGACTTGTCTGAAAATCTCTAAAATATCATGAGAGTTTGGGAGAGATTTTGGAGCAACCAATCTCAAAGGGAATGGTGCTATGGGCTTGTGAACGCGTTTTATTTCTTGTGGGGCCAAGCTAGGTCCTTCCTCATTCTCAGAAATTACAGGATCCTTAGGTTTGTCAGCCTTCATTGGAATAGATTTGTTTACTTGTTTACCATTTTTAACAATGGTGATAGATTTTGTTTGCTCCACATTTTGGGTGCTTAATTCATGTGCTTGTTTAGGATTGGGCTGAGGTTAAGCCGGAAAGGTCCATTCCCTAGCATTCAAGTGTCCCTTAATCTCATCAACCGACACTTTAAGGTCTTGAAACATTGGTTGATTTGATTGATTAATTTGTGTTTAACCTTGCATAAATGCCTTTAAAGTGTCCTCCATTGAGAATTGAGGTGAGGCCATATGTTGCATGGGTGACCCTCCTAGAGAGTTGGTGGGATTGGCTGTGGGACCATTCCTCCAATTGAAATTTGGATGGTTCTTTCAAGTAGAGTTGTACGTGTTACCTACTGGTCCATTGAAAGGCCGTTGATAACCATATGCGGCGTTTGCTTGTTCTTGTAACACCTCTTGAAACGCAGGAATTGCAGGACAATCTTGTATAGTGTACACTAGCGGAACAAATTTCACATAAGTTTTCAATGGCTTCTGTGGACTTAGAAACTCCACTTTTACTTAGTTTCATGTCCTTGACTTTTCTTGTGAGGTTGGCTATCCTTGCATTTACATCATCTTCCTCCTTAAGGATGTAAATCCCTCATTTCTCTTTTAGTTGAGGAGGCTTGAGGTTACTAGATTTGTCCGAGGTATCCCAAGATTGGGCATTCTCCTCCAACATGTTTAGGAAACTCTATGCCTCATCTGGATTTTTGCTCATGAACTCGCCATTGCACATCATTTCTACAAATTGGCGCATGTTGGAATTTAATCCATCATAAAAGAAGTTTATAATTTGCCAACTTTCGTAGCCATGATGTGGGCAAGTGAGTAAGAGGTCCTTAAACCTTTCCCAACTTTGAAAGAATGACTCGCCCTCTTTTCCCAAAATGTTCATGATAGATCTTCAAAGGGTGTTAGTTTTATGAGCCAGGAAGAACTTTTTCAAGACTTCTCGAGTCATCTCAGTCCATGTCCCTATCGAATGTAGTCTAAGAGAGTGGAGCCAACCTCTAGCTCTTTCTTTCCATGAGAAGGGGAACAATCTAAGTTTGATGACATCCTCTGACACATTGTTGTATTGCAAAGTAACAACAACCTTATCAAACTCTTTTAAGTGTAGATATGGACTCTCAGAATCTAGCCCATGGAACTTAGGTAAAAGTTGAATTACCCCCTGCTTTATATCAATGTTCCCCCTGGTGGTTGGTAAAACCATACATGAGGGTGTAGTCGTACGGGCTAGTTGTAAGTAATCACGTCAAGCTCTCATTGGAGGAGCATTATGCACCTCATTCTCTCCTACTCTCTCTTGATTCGCGTTTATAGTTGGAGTAAGAGGGGGAGGATTCTTTAACGGTGTTTTGATCCATACTCCCTAAACTTTCACAATATTCTATGTATTTTCTAACTCGTCCATGGATGGAGACTGGTTCAACTAAACCTCCTTCAGTTTGGAGACGATTTGTGTGGTCACGTTCCCAATGGGATATAAACCACACAAACAAAAATCTAAACTAAATCCTAGATCCTAAAAACAAAATCTGATAATAAAATTAAAATTCTAGTAAGGCAAAATACTGAGAATTAAAAGAGTCTAAGTTAGAAGGATAGTACCCGATTTACTTGAACTAGAAAACTTTCTACAAAAACAAAAAAACTTTGTTAGTTCTAGAATTCATAAAAAACTAGTCCTAGAAAAGCAACAAACCCTAATTAATTCAACTCTATAGCCACTAAAACAATTTAGAACCGTTTAACTTAGATTCCCCGGCAACGGTGCAAAAAACAGCTTGTTCGCTCGCCTCCAGTGCAAGGCTTGCGATGTAGTAATAACTCGGTAAGATCGAGGTCGATCCACAAGAAATTAGGGTCAACCAATTCAAACTATTCTAGCAACTTCAAATTCAACACTTTTGAAGTTTGATTTTATAAACTAAGTTAAAGCATTAACTTTTATAAAAATCTGAAAATTAAATGAACTAAGGCTTCAATGATCCACTTGTAGTAGTCTCTGTGAATTCATTCATCCAAGCATAAACACAACTAGATTCGAAGTTCTATCTCTCTTCTAGTTGGAAGATTAAACATTCAAACACAAATAATCCCCACTTAAGTCAGAAAATAAGATTATAGTTCTAATGAAGCACATAAAATTCAAACATGTAGCCTTCGAAGTAATAGTCATGCCAAGAGACTACGACATGCTCTAGGGTTACTACAATTCGAATCTAATCAATCCAAACATGATAATATCAGAGAATTGCAAGGAACCCACGTCCGAAGCACATGAACTCTCATAAAACATCCAAAAATACCAACTTTATTCAAACTAGAACTTAAAAATCTAAACTTTAAGTAAAGGTACTTGAAATAAACAAATTCTACATAAAAAGTAGCTACAAGCTTCACCTCTTAGCCCTAGCTAAGAGGTTCTAGCCAAGCATTGTCATACTTGAACTAAAAACAAAAGAAAAATTAATTGAAAGCATAAAAAACTAGAAAAATCGGAGTTGGAGGAGTTGTAGACGCTCCACGATGATTCTCTTCACCTCCCACGAACTTAGATCTTTTCTAAGATGCCCTAGGAAGGATGCCAATGTGTCTTTTTATAGTAAAAATCACCTACCGCCACAGATTGCATAAGAATTTATGCACTTATGTCGGTCGTTGGGCGCCCGGTCTGTGTTGGTTAGGCGCCCGACCATACTGCAAAACAGTCCAGCGTGTTTAGGTGAATTTTCTTTGAATTTCGTGCGCCCGGCCAACTGATGGTCGGGCGCCTGGTGGCCGACTATTGTGTTTTCTGAATCTTTGTTCCCTTCTGGACAATCCAGGTCTTTTTGATGTGATTCTTCAAGGCTTCTTTTCAGCATCTTCAATGTGGTTCAAAGGGATCCTTTTAGCTTCAAATTCATAACTTCTCTCTCTCTCTCTCTCTCATTCCTACAATCACAAACATACATTAGATTAGTCTTGTAATCATAGGAATCATGCATAAAATGTGATGACATAGGGTTAGAATATGTATAAATTAAGATCTCAACACTCTTCCTTGTTGAATTGTCGACCGGTCGACAGCCATGGCCGACCGGTCAATGTATTTTTTCTGCACTTTTTTCCTTCTTCTCAATCTCTCTTGCTTCTTTCTTCCACCTCTTGGCACTTCTATTGATCTTCAGTGCATACAAAGTGACTCTTTTGACATCATATTGGTGAAGTCTCTCTCTCATTCCTATAATCACAAAAATATGTATTAGATGAGTCTTTAAACATACAGACCATGCATAATGTGTGATGAATTGGGGTTAGAATATGCACAGTTCAGAGCTCAACACACCCCCAACTAGCATTTTGCTAGTCCCGAGCAAAACATGCGTGAAACAAATCCAACCTCCTAAAACTCAACTCTCTTTTAGAAACTATACTTCTATAAACTTCGAGGCATACAAGTACAAAATTCTGAGAAACTTAGTGATTAGAACTTAAAATCTTAAACTCCCTAAAGATAATAAGTGTTTCACTTAGAATCCCCACTGATTGATTGATAAAATAGAAGAATCCAAACAAGTATAATCTAGTGTGCATAGTGAATATTGTTCATCTCATGAATTTTCAGGATTACCTTCTTTATAGATCAATGAAACTAAAGATTTAAAAGTGTACAAGAACAAGCATATGACAAGAATTTGCCTTACCGTTCATTCGATGACTTTCAAATACTTCCCATTTCCAGCTTAGGTTATGGTGGACCTTCCCCTGGTTGGTGATAGGTAGCCCTTTTCGAAATTTAACAAAATTTTCAATATATTCTCTTTTTCTTCTCTTTCTTCTTTTTCTTTCTTTTCACTATTAACATGAGATAATATTTTAGAAATCCATATATAAAATATTCTTTATTTCTTATTTCCTGAACGTGATGGACAAAGTTCCCGGGCTTAGTTCTTCAACACTTTAAATCTTAGTCTAGCCGATCTACAAATCTACATAATCTCTTCAATCATGAGAATCGTGTAATGTGAAATAGACTCAAAAGTGTTCAAATTTTCTATCGATCATACAAATAGGGAAATTCATCTAGAAAACTATTATAGTTAAAATAATTCAAGGATTTCAAAATCATATCACTTTATCTTTCTTTCTTGTATACTCATATTATCCCAAATAAAGTTTTCCAAAAGAGTTTTGAATTTTCAGAAAAATAAAAAAATTTCATACAAAAATAGCTCGAAATGTCACAAAACACTAGATTCATCTAGGAACTCACCCCCCAACCAAAATCTTACATTGTCCTCAATGTAAAAAGATATGCAAAAAGCAATGACATGAGAGCAATTAAATAAAATAAAGGAAGGTGAGAACGAGAGTACCTGAGAGAGTTGAACATGGAAATCTAACTCCGAGAACTAAATCTAAGAAAGCAATAATCCTAAAAGAAAATTAAAACAACTTAAACCTACTTTTAGAAAGAGATTCTCCTTCAGACTAGGAGATTAATTATCATGGTAACCAAGAACATGAAAAAGAACAAAGTTGAGCAGGATAATCAAGTGGTGTAGTAGATTTTTCAGTAAAACTATCCACCATCCTGCTTTGAAAAGTACATTGGTGACATCTATCATTTTAACTTATTGAAAATCCTGCTAAATTTTTTTAGCGGGTTTCTCAATAATGTTGTCACATGTAATAGGAAAGGAGAATTTCATTAGTTGGGAATCATTGAGCATGGATCTCCTTTCCATCTTGTTTGGTTACAAATTTATTAAATATGAGTCATCCCAGAAGTGGTGTTCTTCGGTTTGAACAAACCAAAGAGATGTGGAGACTTTAATCACTTCATCCTCACAATATGGTAATGTCTCCACATATTTGAATTTTACCAGTGCTTCCACAATCGATGTCTCAGTTTTACACTCTGTGGAAATAAGTTTTTTAGGCACAAGAGGGGTCTCCCTCAAGGCATGCACTGTGTCCCTAATCATGGGATCATCCTAATCCTCAAAATATGCCAAATACTCCTCTAGAATGTAGGGGACCTTAGGGGAGGAGGTTTTTAGATTTGGATCCTTCTCGTCTTCTTCATTCTCAGACTTTTGTGCAGGTTGAAATGAATCCTCAACCCTTAAACTTTCAGAATTTGGACTCTCCGTAGGGAAATCAAGCACCAATTCTTCCAATTCCTACATAACAAATTTATGTAAATAAGAAATTGGTGTCTTGTTAATTAAACTTTCAGAAATTGGCTCTTTCAAGGCCTCATTAATAGTTAAATTTAATTCATCCTTGGAATGGGCCAAGCATGTCTCCAAACTTTCAGGCATATCGGATTGAAAAAGCTCCCCTTCCTCCATAGTTTCTATCATCTTTATCTCATGGGGCTCATCACTATCATCTGAATTGGCAAAGTGGTCGAAGCAAACATCTAGAGGGTCAAAATTTTGATTTAAAGTGAACTCCTCTTCCACAATAGATTTGATCACGTCGACATTATGAACATCATCATCATCCCTATGCCTTTTGCCCATGTTGACCACGTTCACCTCTAAGGTCATGTTTTCAAAAGAACAATTGCATGACTCCATTCCGACAATTAATAAGCGTTTGATGTAGCCAAGAATGGGCAGCCCAAAATAATTGATATTTGCATGTTAACGTCCATGACCGGTTGTGTGTCGAAGACAATAATCCACTGGGTAGTAGAATTTGTCGACTTGGACCAATACATCCTCAACCACCCCTCTCAGCACACGAATAGATCTATTAGTGAGTTGCAACGTGGTTTTGATGGGTTTTAATTCACCAAGACCAAATTGCTCATATACCCAGTACGTGATCAAGTTTATGCTTGCCCCCAAATCTAGTAAAGCACGCTCAATCCGGTAGTCTCCAATGATGCATGATATTGTGGGACTATTGGGATCCTTATATTTTGGGTGAGAATGACACTCACTTGCTCATTCAGGAAGGCATTTTATTGCATATTATATTTGTTTTTGGTTGTGCATAAGTCACGAACAATATTTTGGGGGGGTCTTTTAGGTGAGAATTGAAGTTCTATCTCTCTTCTAGTTGGAAAATGTTACATTCAAACACGAACAATCCCCACTCAAGTGGAAGAATAAGATTATAGTTCTAATGAAGCACTTAAAAGTCAAATATGTAGCCTTCGAAGCAACGACCATGCCAATGGACTATGGTATGCTCTAGGGTTACTACAATTTAAATCTAACAAATCCAAACATGATAATTTCAGAAAATTACAAGGAATTAATGTCCAAAGCACATGAACTCTTATAAAAACATCTAAAAATATTAACTTTTATTCAAACTAAAACTTAAAAATCCAACTTAAAGTGAAGTACTTGAATTAAAATGAATTCAACATGATAACTACTCACAAGCTTCACCTCTTAGCCTTAGCTAAGAGGTTTTAGCCAAGCATTGTCATACTTGAACTAAAAATAAAAGGAAAACTAATTGAAAGCATAGAAAACTAGGAAAAACCCTAGTTGGAGGAGTTGCGATCGGTCTACAATGATCTCCCTTTCTCCCCACGAACTTAGAACTCTTCTAGGATACCTTAGTGTTGAGCCATGAATATTACATATTCTAACCCCTTTTCATCATCACATTATGCATGGTTTTCATGTTTAAAGACTAATCTAATACATATTTTTGTGATTGTAGGAATGAGAGGGAGACTTCACCAATTCATGATTTAAAGAGTCACTTTGTATGCCTTGAAGATAAAAAGAAATAAAGGACGAGATGGAGGAAAGATGCAATGCAATGAAGGAAGAAAAGTATGAAAAAGTCACAATTTACAGCCTGACCGGCCGGCCATAGCCACCAGCCGGCTAGCCAAACCCTCAAGAAATTGCAATTTCTTTGGAGTGATTTTATGAAGGCTGACCTGTGGCCGAATGGACTGGCAGGCCAGCCGGCTGACAGGTCGGCCATGCACTTTTAAATCCAGATTTCAAACAGAGGCAGTCCCCTTTTTTTATTTTTTGGCCCAGTTTTCAGGGCCCATCTTGATGATATTTGAAAATCCAATACATCCATGTCGAAGAGGAGAGCTTAACGCTGAAATAACCTAAGTAGTTTCGTGTCGATCGGAGCTACGGATTGACCGTGGCAGCCAAAACAATACGAACTGTCCGGAAAGTTTCCTGATTTCGCTGCTCAACACTAGAAAAGTCCAGGTGGCCCATCATTGATGATATAAAAAATCTAATTTAACCATCTTCTAGATCACATCTATATATAAATAACCACAATGTTTCAGGTCAAAAAAATATGTGGTTTGATTGTACCAGTTGAAGAAAGATGGACCATCCAGAAAGATTTAACTACACAGATTTTATAAAAGGCCTAAGTGTTTTAATTTTTGCACCTAATTTTGAAATTAATTTGGAAAATCTAATCCATCTATCATCTAGAGGAGGAAGATTTCTACAAACGTTTCAAATTTGAGATCAATCCGACCTCTGTACACTCTGTAGCAGTTGAAAGAAAGATGACTGGTCTTGGAGGTACCCGAATTGCATGATTTTGAGAGGCGGTCGTTGATCTGACTGGTGGGCCCATTCAGAAGATAATCTTGGAAATCTAAACCACCTATGAGGAAGATCAAGTACCAAAGAAACTACAAATCAAATTTGAAGGCAATCCAATCATTGGTTAAGCCGTATGAAGTGAAACAAAATCCGCTATGTTGCCTGTACTATTGCTGTATTATAAAAGGAGGTGCTTTCTTCTATTCCAAGGTAAGCAAGGAGTTCAAGTCCTAGGAGGCTACCTAGCCTCATATAACTAGTTTTTCTTCCTTTTCTTAATTCTAGTTCTAGTTTTAATATGCTTTTTCTTAGTTAACCTCTTAGCTAGAGCTTTTCTTAGTTAACCTCTTAGCTAGAGCTAGAGGTAAAATTTATAGTTGGTTTCAATGCTTTAATTTGTTTATTCAAGTACCTTTCTCTTAATTTTGGATTTTGAACTTCTAATTTGAATAAAGTTTGAATTTTTAGATGAATTATGAGAGTTTGTGTACTCCGGACATGAGTTCCTTGCAATTCTCTGAGATTGCCATGATGGGTTTGTTTAGATTTGAATTGTAATAACCACAAAGCATGACATAGTCTCTTGGCATGACTGTTACTTCGAAGGCTACTAGTTTGATTTCTATGTGCTTCATTAGAAATAGAAAGCTGATTTTTAGATTTAAGTGGGACTGTTTGTGCTTGAATGTTATATCCTCCAATTAGATGAGAGATAGAACTTTGATTCTAATTGTGTTGTGCTTGGATGAATGGATTAGTATTGAACTACTACAAGTGGATCCTTGATGCTCTAGTTCTTTCCAAATCTCAGATTTTCTTGTTTTATGTTAAAAACTATTTTCTTAAACTTCTTACATTCTAGTTATTAGAGTAGTTGGAATTATTTACTTCTTTCCCTGTGGATCGACCTTGGTCTTACCGAGAATTATTACTACATCGCATCCTTGCACTTGAGGCGAGTGAACACTTAGCAAGGATGCCAAGTTGTCCTTTTATAGGAAAAATCACGAACCACCTCAGATTACGTAAAAACTTACACACTTACGTCTGTCATCAGTGAAATTGCGTCGGGTAGCCTAACACGACACCCTACGCATACGCGTGCGGAAGCTTGAGGAGCAACTAGAATTATGGCTGAACCTATAGGAGGGGGGTATAAGGACCTTTTTCCAAAATCTTTTCGCCTACTTTAACAAATCAGCAAATTAAAATACGTAAGCGATTAACACTTCGGCTTCCAAGCCTAAGTGGGTCCAATTAAAAGACTAGCAAGAGATAAGAGCAATAAACAACCTAGTCTAAACAAGCATAGATTAATAAATGATTAAGCTAATGAAGAACCTAATCTATGCTACTCAAATAGACTTGAATGAGGATGGATCAATAAGTTCAAGTCTACTTGAGGTAGTGAAAGTACATCTTATGAGTGTGGATGTGCCTATTAAGTGCTAAGCATACATTCCTAACTAAGCATACATAATTAACAATTAAACACAATGCATAAAGAGAAATGTGCTCAAGATCAATCACAAACACAAGGATGTATAGTGGTTCGACTACTTGTCTACTCCACTCCCGGTTCAAGTACTCAACCCCTTTGAGCACACCGGCATTCACTGGGGAGTTTAAATCTGGTTCCTCCCAACCAAGGTGTTTTAACTCGGATCCACCCAACCGGGGAGTTTACAGGTTCCTCCCAACCTACACGTTTGCACCCGTGTTGGTGGCTCCCCCTTGGAGACTTTGTTTTAGGCCCGACTAACGTGCCAAGGAACGGCTGACGTCCCTAGATTTTAGGCCCAACTAATAGGCCAAGGATCGACTGACGACCCCGGGGCGAGTTTGTCAAACAAACTCTACACTCAACTCCCACAGGGAATTGAGTGGATGGACTCTTAACAAGACAACCTTACTTGTCGGATTGAGCCCCTTGTTGCGCCGTCTTGGGTTGCTTCTTCTCGCTCTCCCGTGCTTGAATCAGCTCCCCTTGTGCTCCCCCGATCGTTGACGCCGTTGCTTTGCCAATGCTTCAGCTTCAAGATCAGCTACCTTGCATGTGATGCTCCATTGGAGATGCCCAAGGTGCTAGGGAATGGTGAAACCTCTACAAATGGTAGGAAATGGGTTTCCTAGAGGAATGCACCTAAATGGACTCCTAGGTAGTGTTTAGACAAAGGATTTAACTATCATCAAGGTGTCTAAACCCTAGGAATCAAGAGGGAACAAGTCCATTCTCAAGATGCCATTGAATGGCCCAAGCTTGTGATGAAAACACAAGGAGAATGGCTTGCTATAGGTTTGGGATAGAGCCTCTAATGATCTCTAGCAATGGTGGCTTCTATCTCCTCAAAATCCCCTCTCTTGGCTCAAAAAACGAATCCCCCTTTTAAATAGATTTTCTTCCAACGGTCAAAAAACGGGCAGATTCGCGCATCTCCGATTGATCGGAAGAAGTTCCGATTGATCGGAGACCTGTCCGATTGATCGGAGACAAGTCCGATTGATCGAAAATCTATCCAGTGAAGTCTCTGGAAGATATTCCGATTGATCGGAACACTGTCCGATTGATCGGACGGACCCCTTCCGATGGATCGGAAGACTGTCCGATTGATCGGAAATATGTCCAGTGGATTTTCAAGGTTGCTGGAAAAATTTCCGATTGATCGGAGATTCTGTCCGATTGATCGGAGCTTCTGTCCGATTGATCGGAGTCCTATCGGAACACCTATCGGAAACTGCTGTTTGAGCCTTTTTTATTGCAGCAGCTTCCACCTCTTAAATTAGTCTATCTTATCATGTTTTTCATGGAGTTCTAAGACTAATAATGATGACTAAGGGTATACCTAGTTGGTCCAAGTCATCTAAGAGGTTATGGGTTAGGTTTTGGTCAAGGCAAGGCACACCAAGGCATCACATTTACCTGTTTCTTCTTTCTTGATGCAGCCGGGCCACTTGAGTCTTCGGTCTTCGTCTTCTTTAAGCTCAACCGACACTAGACCCACTGACCTAAGTAATTGACAAACAAGGTGCACTAGTATGCCATAGAAAAGTGCACTAACAATCAGATGTTGGTCGGGCGCCCCGGTCATGTGTTGGTCGGGCACCTGATCATACTTCAATTCGTCTAGCAAGGTTTGATGAAATTTACTTTGAATATTGGGCGCTTGACCAGATGTTGGTCGGGCGCCCAGTCAGGTCCAGATTTTCCAGTGGGTTCAGCATATTTCCTTCCAATTTCGGACGCTCGACCATGTGATGGTTGGGTGCCCAGTGGTGGCCTTCTGATATGAATGCTGAATTTCTCTTTTCTTCTGGCCGATCCAGGTTTTTCTGACGTGATTCTTCAGGGCTTCTTTTCAATGTCTTCAATGTAGTTACAAAGGACCCTTTTAACAACAAATTCATGACTTTTCTCTCTCATTCCTACATACACAAAACAAGGATTAGATGGGTCTTTTTAAGCATACAAACCACGCATGTAATGTGATGTAATAGGCTAAAAAATGTATAAAATGGAAGCTCAACATCTTCATTCTCAGAAATTACCGAATCATTAGGATTGTTGGCCTTCACCGAAATAGATTTATCAATTTCTTTACTACTTTTAAGAATTGTAATGGATTTAGCTTGCTCCACATTATGGTTAGAGAGATTAGGGGCGCTGATTTCATATGTTTGCTTAAGATTGTGCTAATGTTGGGCTGGAAATGTCCCTTCCCTAGCATTCAAGCATCCCTTGATCTCATCAACCGAAACTTTAAGCTCTTAGAACATTTACTAATTCGTTTGATTAATTTGTGTTTGCCCTTGCATAAACGTCTTTAAAGTGTCTTCCATAGTGATTTGAGGTGGGGCCATGCTTGATACTACGTTTTGCATGGGTGGCCCTCTTTGAAAGTTGGTGGGATTGGCCGTAGGCCCATTCCTCCAACTGAAATTCGGATGGTTCCTCGAACTAGAGTTGTAAGTGTTACCCATTGGTCCATTGAAGGGCCTTTGATAAGTATTTGTGGCATTCACTTGCTCTTGTAACACCTCTTGAAATGCAGGAATTGTGGGACAATCTTGAGTAGAGTATACACTAGCGGCACAAATCCCGCATACGTTCTCAATGGCTTCGTTGGACTTTGAGGATCCATCTTTCCTAAGTTCTATGGCCTCGACTTTCCTTATGAGGCTGGTTATCTTAGCATTTACATCTTCCTCTTCCTTGATGATGTATATTCCTCCTCTTTCTCTTTGTTAAAGAGGCCTAGGATTACTTGATTTGTTTGAGGCATCCCAAGATTGGGCGCTGTTCTCGGCCAATATATCAAAGTAAGACCATGCTTCCTCTGGATTTTTGCCCATGAACTCACCATTGCACATCATCTTTATGAATTGGTGCATGTTAGAACATAATCCATGTTCACCAAATTTCATAGCCATGGCGTGGGCAAGCAAGTAGGAGGTCTTTAAACCTTTCCCAACTCTGAAAGAATGTCTCACCCTCTTTAACCGAGAAGTTCATGATTAATCTTCGAAGGGTGTTTATTTTATGAGCCGGGAAGAACTTTTTTAAGAATTCCCGGGTCATCTCAGTTCATGTCCCTATCGAATGTGGTCTAAGAGAGTGGAGCCAACCGTTGGCTTTTTCTTTCAAAGAGAAGGAAAAAAGTTTGAGTTTTATGACATCTTCAGTCATATTAGCGTATTGTAAGGTAGCTATTACCTCATCAAATCCCTTAAGATCTACATGGGCTCTTGGAGTCTAGCCCATGAAACTTAGGTAGAAGTTGAATTACTCCCGACTTAGTATCAATGGTTCTCCTATGGTTGGAAAAACAATGCATGAGGGTGTAGTTGCACGGGCCAATTGTAGATAATCGTCTAGAGCTCTCATTGGAGGAGCATTGTTCACCTCAATCTCTCATACTTCTTTGTATTTGCATTTGTGGTTGTAGTAGGAGGGGGAAAATTCCTTACGAGTGTTTGATTTTCAGCCATGCCTCCTGAACTTTCACAAATTTTGAAGTATTTTCTCACATGTTTTCGAACCGTGAGTTGCTCAAGTATCCCACCTTCGGCTTGGAGACGATTTGTTTGGTCACGTTCCCAACAAGACATAAACCACACAAATCCCAAATTAAAACTAAAAACTAAATCCTAAGACAAAAATCTGGAAACTATAAAAATCTGAAAAACTAAAATTGAAAGAGTTCTAAGTTAGAAGGATGTTACCAATGCGCTTGAACTAGAAGAAATTCATACACAAAAAAACAAAGTAATGTTAGTTCTAGAAAAATTAGAAACCCTAATTCTAGAAAATTAGAAATCTTATTTAACTAAGACTACTCTATAGCTATTCGAATAATTATAATCATTTTAGCCAACTAAAACCCGACAACGATGCCAAAAACTTATTCGCTCGCCTTAAGTGCAAGATTGCGAAGTAGTAATAACTCTATCACGAGACCGAGATCGATCCACATGGATTAGTGTAAAACCCAATTCTAACCTTCTAATAACTCGAATTCAAAAGTTCAGGAAATTCAAAAATTTAGAACTAAGTAGAAGTAGAAAAGTAAGTAAGAGAAATCTGAGAATTAAAAGCTAACTAGAGTGCCGAGGATCCACTTGTAGCAGATTAATGTTAATCCATTCATCCAAGCACAAACACAATTGGAATTGAAGTCCTATCTCTCATCCAATTGGAAGATATTGCATTCAAACACATAAACCAACTTAAATATGGAAATCAGAACTTCTAGTTCTAATGAAGCACGAAGAAGATGAACTTGTAGGCTTCGAACTAACAGCCATACCAAAAAATCATGGCATGCTCTAGGGTTACCACAATCCAAATCTCATC
Organism: Liriodendron chinense; assembly: GCA_003013855.2. Classification (NCBI taxonomy): domain Eukaryota; kingdom Viridiplantae; phylum Streptophyta; class Magnoliopsida; order Magnoliales; family Magnoliaceae; genus Liriodendron; species Liriodendron chinense. Next base: position 5,577,182 of record ML058362.1, read on the forward strand.
AAACCATAATGACAATTCTCATAAATTTAAAAGCAACATGTGTTCGAAGTACATATCCTCTCAAAATTGTCTAAAAATATCAAATTTATTCAAACTAGAACTTGAAAATCTAAAATCAAAGTAAGAGTACTTACATAAATAAATTGTACATCAAAGCTAACTATAAGCTTCACCTCTTAGCCCTATCTAAGAGGTTCTAGCCAACCATTGTCATGATTAAACTAGAATCAAACAGAAAAACTACTAAAATCATAGAAAAAGTAGAAAAACCCTAGTCGGAGGAGTTGTAGACTCTCCACTTTGATCCTTTCCACCTCCAGCGATTGTAGAACTCTTCTATGATCCGTTTAGACAAGACTAGAGGTGTCTTATTATAGCAAAATCATGCCACCACCTTGGAATCTTGAGGAATTACGCAAGACTTACGCAGTTCAGGCGGTGGCCGACTAGTCGTGGCCCCCTTGCTAACTGGTCTAGCTTGGCCAGGCAACGGCTATAATAGGATTTTGAAATCATGTGCATGGTGACTGGTTGGACGGCCAGTCAGAATTGTCTGTTTAGTCTAGCAAGTTCAGCAAGATCCGACCCATCCAGAAATTCGATCGATCAGCCGACCGGTCTAGGCAATGGACAACCGGTCGGACGATCAGTCGTGAGTGCTATTTGACATGAAAAATTTCTTCTTTTCTTCTATTTCTCTTTGCTTCTTCTCTGCACCTCCTGGCTCATCTTCTAATGTTCTTCAATGTATCTTAAGAAGGCTCTTTTATCATAAAATTTATGAGGTTCCTCTCTCAATCTTACAAACATAAATACACATCTAAGATAGGTCTTTCAGCACTTAAACTATTCATAATGTGTGATGAATTGGGGTTAGAATATGCACAGTTTAGAGCTCAACATTATGTGTCGTTAATGTTAGTGGTTTAACTAATTGTCTACTCTACTCCCGGTTGTCGTACTCACCCCTTGAGTACATCAAATTTCATTAAGAGAGTTTAAATCTAGTTCCTCTCAATCTAGGTGTTTTAAACTGGTTCCACCCTACCAAGATGTTTAAGGGTTCCACCCAACACAGGAGTTTGACAAGGTTCCTCCCAACCTATTAAAGTGTTTAATGGTTCCACCCAACTAAGGAGTTTAACAAGATTCATCCCAACCTGTAACCCATACATATACTCCCGCCGGAGGCTCCACATAGAGACTTGATTCAGCCCTTTCACAAGGGCTTAGGTCCTAACACCTAACCTATCAAGTTTAGCAATTCAAACTCCCATACTTAATCCTACACAAGGAAAGAGCATGTTTGTACTCTACAATTTGACAACCTTACTTGTTAGATTTAAGACCCGTTGATGCGCCACTTGGGTTGCTAGATCTCCGCTCTCTGAAAGTGTGTCAGTAGTCTAACACGACATCCTATGCTATATGCAGAAGCTTGGTAGATCAACTAGAATTATGGCTAAGACCTGGGGGGTGATTAGGACCTTTTTAAAATTATTTTTGCCTACTTAAATTGATTAACAATTAATACTAAGCAAGGACACTTCAACTTTCAACCCTAAGTGGGTTTAATTACAAGACTAACATACGGATAAGCAATAAGCTAACTAGTCTAACATGTATAGATTAACAAATGATTTAACTTAATCAAGCACCTAATCTATCAACCTTTGTAGACTATATGAGAATGGATCTAGTGAGCTCAAGTCTACACTAATTAGTGAAAACATATCTTGTGTGTGAATGTTTTTATCTAGTGCCTATTGTTCATTCCTACCAAGCATATATAATTAAGCAATTAAACATACAATGCTAAGATAATAATGTGCTCAATACATCACAAACACAATCATGTATAGTGGTTTGACTACGTGTCTATTCCACTCCTGGTTCAAGTACTCGCCCTTTGAGCACACTAGATTTCACTAGGGAGTTTAAATCAAGTTCCTCCTAAATTAGGTGTTTTAAATCGGATCCACCCTATCGGGGAGTTTATAGGTTCCTCCTAACCTACACCAATATTGGTGGCTCCCCTTGGAGACTTATTTTAGGCCCAACAAATGTGCTAAGGATCAATAAACGAACTTAAATTTTATGCTCAACTAATGAGCCAAGGATCCACAAACGACCCTGGACTTTTAGGCTCAACTAACGAGCCATGGATCGACAAACGAACTTGGGTAGATTTTGACAAACAAAATCTAGACTCAATTTTCTATAAAAAGACAGTGGCTGGACTCTTACAAATTTGACACTACTTTTTAGATTGAGCCCCTTGTTCAGCACCGCTTGGGTTGGTTGATCTTCGCTCTCCTGTGCTTCAATCAGATCCCCGTTGCTCCCCCAATCATGTTGCCGATGCGTTGCCAATACCTCAGCTCCACCAATCAATCACCTTGCATGTGATTCTCTTGAGATGTCGAAAGTGATATGAGATATGTTGAATCTTCTACAGAGTGTTGTGTATTGCAAGCCTAGAAGGATTTACCTATTTGGATATCTAAAAAGGTTTACAAAGGGGATCTACCTATGGTCAAGGTGCCTAAAATATCTAGAGATCAAGAGAGAATATGTTCATCTTCATGTGATCTTCGAATGCTACATCTTGTGATAAATTGTAAGGAAGATGACTTAGAGATGTTAAGATTAGAGCCTAATAGGATGTGAAATGCGGGTGGCTTTTAATGCTCTCAAATCTCTCTACCTAGACCCTAAATCGAGTCCAACCATTATATAAAGAAACCTCCAACGAATACAAAATGGTTGAAATGGCCAGTTGCTGACTAGTAGTCACTTAACCATGACCGGTCGGATAGGGTCCACAACCGGTCGGTTGAGTCACAAGACCGGTCAAATTAGGGTAAGGAACAGGTTGATGTTGCTATCCTGAACTGTGCCCTATCCATGACTGGTCTTCAACCTATCCACGACAGGTCTATTTTGGCTCGGGATCTACACAATGTTGTTGTCCCATTTTTAGTCTTTGAGGACCGGTAGGCAGACTCATGATTTATATTGTTTGGTCTTATGTTTATAGTAGCTCTCTTGCAACCTCTTGGGCCTAACTTTGGGTGATCTTTCGGGATACCTCAGGCCAATTTAAGATAATTAAAGGTTTACCTATTGGGTCATGCCATCTAGAGGTTTGGGTTTTGGTAAAGGTTTAAGGGTTTTCACTCACCAAGATATCTCTTTTACTTGTTTCTTTTTCCTTGATGCAACAGGTCCACTTGAGTCTTCAGTATTCATCTTCTTTGGGCTCAACCAACTGTTCGCTCTCCTCAAGTGCAAGGTTTGCGATGTAGTAATAACTTGGTAAAAATAAGGTCGATCCATAAGGTAAACCAATTCAAACCATTCTAGCAACTTCTAATTCAGCAATTTTAGGATTTGATTTTAAAAACTAAGTAAAAACAGTAACTTTTGTAAAAATCTGATAATTTATGGAACTAAGGCCTCAAGGATCCACTTATAGTAGTTCCATGTGAATTTATTCATCCAAGCATAAACACAACTAGATTCGATTAAGCATTCTAATACAAACAATCTCACTTAAGTCAGAAAATAAGATTCTAATTCTAATGAAGCACATAGAATTCAAACATGTAGCCTTCAAAGTAACAACCATGCCAAGGGACTATGGCATGCTCTAGGGTTACTATAATTTAAATCTAATTAATCCAAATATGATAATCTCAGAGAATTGCAAGGAACCCATGTCCGAAGTACATGAACTCTCATAAAACATCCAAAAATACCAACTTTATTCAAACTGGAACTTAAAAATCCAAACTTTAAGTAAAGGTACTTAAATTAAAAAAATTCTACATGAAAACTATCTACAAGCTTCACCTCTTAGCCTTAGCTAAGAGGTTCTAGCTGAGCATCATCATGTTAAAGCTAGAATCAAAAGAAAGACTAAAGAAAAACATGGAAAACTAGAAAAACTTGAATTCAGCGGAGTTGTGGACGCTCCACGATGCTCTAGTTCACTTCCCACAACCTCCAATCTCTTCTAGGATACCTTAGGAACAAACCCTAGATATCCTTTTATAGTTTTGAGGCTCTATTGCACGAAAGATTCCAGAATTGCATAAGGAGTTACACACTTACGCATGAAATTTTGGAGCTTGAAGAACAAGCTTCTTTTGAATTTTCACATGGTCGACTGGTCGGGTGACTGGTCATGGCCTTTGGCCGACTAGTAGAACGACCGGTCGTCGACTCTCTGTTTTGGTCCAGCAAGGTCAACTTTAAACACTTCCCAACTCCAGGAACATATGACCGATTGTCCGACCAGTCGGTTTTATCTATTTTTGGTCCAGCGAGGTTAGCAGCAGAAGGCCTTCTTATTTGAATTTATGACCGGTCGGACAACCGGTCGACAATGGATTTTTCTGTAAATTTTCTTCTTTCTTCTCTTTCTCCCTTGCATCTTTCTTCCACCATTTGGCACTTAATCTTTTGATCTTCAATGTATACAAAGTGACACATTAGGCATTGAATTAGTGAAGTCTCTCTCTCAGTCTTACAGTCACAATATATGTATTAGAATAGTCTTTTAAACAAGCAAATCATGCATAATGTGTGATGAATTAGGGTTAGAACATGTACAATTCAGAGCTCAACACACCCCCAACCAGCATTTTACTAGTCTCGAGAAAAACATGCGTGAAACAAATTCAACTTTTCGAAACCCAACTATCTTTCGGAAACTATGCTTCTATACTCTTCAAGGCATACAAGTGTAAAATTCAGAAAAACTGAATGATAAAAGTTGAAACCTTAAACTCCCTAAACATAACAAGTGTTCACATAGAATTCCCACTGATTAATTGATAAATAGAAGAATCCGAACAAGTTTAAGCTAGTGTGCATAGTGAATGTTCATCTCATTAGTTTCCAGGATTACCTTCTTCATAGATCAATCAAACTAAAGATTTAAAGGTGTACATCTCAACCAATGCCAATGACAAGAAATTGCCTTACCGTTCCTTCGACGGCTTTCACACTACTTCCCCATTTCCAGCTTTGGTTATGGGTAGACCAGCCCCTGGTTGGTAATAGGTAACCCTTTTCGAAATTTATCAACAAATATTCAATGAATAACCATAATATTCTTTCAATATTAGATAGGATCTTTAGAAATTCATATCTTTCATTCTTTCTCTTATTTCACATAAATAAGGATGGACAAAGTTCCCGGGCTTGGTTCCTTAACACCTCAAATCTTCAGTCTAACTAATTTACAAATCTACGTAATTCCTTCAAACCTTGAGAATCGTGTAATACGAACTAGACTCAAAAGAGTTCAAATTTTCTATCAATCATATAAATAGGGGAATTCATATAGAAAACTATTATATTTAAGCTAATTTAAAGGTCTCAAAATCATACCAACTGTCTCTCATCCTTTCACACTTATGACATCCCAAGTGCATAAAAACAAGGTTTTCTAAAAGAGTTTTGAATTTCAAAAATAGTTGAAAATTTTCCTACAAACATTGCTCGAGATGTTATAAAACACTAGATTCATCTAGGAATCTGTAATGACCTGAGATTTTGGGTGCGTGTACACACGCATGCAAATACATACAATTATATTAACTTAAGCTTACATGTGGAAATCCATCTCAAAACCCACCTTTTACTTGTGTGTTAATGAAACCGACCGTACAATAACTCTTATTTGTTCTTAAAAACATAACCATTTAATCAGAAAAAAATTAGCCTTTCATATGACCTTCCATCGAATCTGTATCCGCCAAATGGGTCATCCAAATATTGAATTGAACCGATTACTCCAAAGATCATAGGATAAATACCAAGGTTACCGGTTAAATTTCCTATTGGATATGTACAAATGTCACTTTAGATAACAGAGTATGATGGACCACTAAAAAGACATCTTGTTCATCTGTAAGAGATCAACTCCCAAACTTAACCCGTAGAAAGAGTGTGAAAAATTACAGGCCTCGGTGAAGTTTCACCGAAAACTGATGGTAAACGGGATCGCTACAAGTGGTTGAAGTAAAAAACAAAGGAAAGGACAAACTTGGAATTATATATAAATATATATACCATGTATACAAACGTGTTCTTATATTACAGTAAGGTTTTAACGGTGAGTGTCAATCACACTATCTTTCATCATGTGGTCCACATGATTATCGAATCTAGCTCATATTTTAGCTCACGCCTAATGTGATCATGACACATCAAATGGACGGGGTGAATTTTCTAACAAACCTTATGGTGGACCCAACTAGCTATATACACCGTACATGTAAAGAAAGAAAGAAAAAAAAGATTGGAACCGGAGTCCAGCGCGCACACACCTACTAAAACGGAAACTTCCGTTCATTTCTCTCCTAATTGGATAGGAATTCCCTTGAGAATCTAAGAAAGGATTCACCTTCTATCTCAGCCGTTAATAAGATTAACAACAGGAAGCTTGATCATGTTGAAATCAAAGAACATCATCTGAACCGTTCATTATATTCCTGACCTATCCGAATTGATTTAGGAATCCAAGCTGATCTCATAGAACTAACCAGAGGATACGATTTCCAATTTTTAAGTTCTCTCTGTGTAAATATGTAAGATCGGTCAAATCTGAAAAATTCGTAAACCACCATCTACACCTGATCCGACCTTCAGATTTTATACATCCATGAGAGTTCTAGAATCAATCTATAACGTCCAGCATGATCAGTTCGAAGAGATATCCAATAAACCAAAATATGCCATTAAGGAACCTATTGTCTTCTCCGTTTACATTAGGACTACACGGTCCTGATTGGCCACCAATGCCAAATCAAAACCATTCGTTAGAAGTCTCTTTGATTGTTGTATGATCATTGATCATTAATAGAGAGTAGCATTGTCCACAAGACTAGTAACCACACCAAATCAGCGTCTAAACTTAGTCTTCCGTGTGCAACATGAATGAGAGACCACACATGCACGATCGACGCAACTCAATTGAGACTTCTTGAATAGTAGGTGTTAATGTCAGATTTTGTAACGAGATCCTCCGGCTTTTCTCCTTCACTCCAGCAGGGATTTCCACCACCAGACCTGAAGCAAGACAGATAGCAACTAAGGGTGGCTGGGGACCAGCCGTTAGCCCTCCTGATGCTTAAGTCAGGCCAAAGTAAGAAGAGAAGCCAAGCAAAACGGGACCAAGATTGAATGTTGTGTGCGTACCTTTCTCTTAATGGAGTCACCCCCTTATATAGATCTGAAGCAACCCAATTTGTTACGTAAGATATTGAAATCCCGATGATGTCGCGTACGATACTGAAACCTCGCTGATTTCGTGGGACAAGATCCTTATCCTTAGAGGCAATATCTAACCCAATAACTCCTTCCGGCAATCACGTTTCTTGATAGTAATCCCCTGAGATTCGGAACCACCAGAGAAGATAAGCCCAAAAATCGACCTATTCAAGCTGCCGATCGGCATGGTAATAGTGCTGATTGCTCGTAGTTGGAGTCATAGCTACCGAAAAGGAAGGAGACGCCGAAAGGGTGAAGACCGCCGCGCTGGATATAACTCTGCTTGGTGTCGCAGAGGGATTGAACAAGCCACTCGACGGGAACCGGGTGCTGGAAGTATGAAGACCATCCGAACCAAAAGACTCAGGACTATTCTGATGTCGGGAGCTGCTTGTGTCAGGGATGCTCGCATTCGTGATGTGCGACCCCTTCTGACGAGCCTGAGCCGAGCTGCTCGCATCCGGGAGATGCAACCCCTTCTGACGAGCCCGAGCAGAGCTGCTCGCATCCGGGGGATGCGACCTCTTCTAGAGAGCACGAGCCGAGCTGCTCGCATCCGGGGGATGCGACCCCTTACCGCGAACACGACCTGGACTCCTCGCATTCACATTGCCGCGATCCTTCACTTCTTGTCAGACTATATTTGCCTACAACAGATGCCCCCCAAACCCTTGATATTGAGGAACTATGCCAAGGGTTTGCTAGTGTTGACAGCTGGGTGCTGGGAGACAATCGCGCATGATTCACTTAACATGCTTCCGCATTTATGATGGCCAGCTTTCACGCAGCTTTCTCTGCCGCCAGAGATGAAGCGTCGGGCGCCACGTGTTTCCGTATTTAATGCTAGCATCCGTTCGTCTGGTGCGCCAGATGAGAAACTGCCGCGTGTCCAGCAAATCAAACGGAATGATTGAGTATAAATATCGAACTTAGAAGAAATTCTTTCATTTTCGAATTCTCTGCTGCGGCGCTCCCTGCTTTCTTCTTCTTCCTTTGCTTCTGGTGCAGAAAAAACCTCTTCACAGAGGTAGTTTTTCTCCAACTTTCCCCCTTCATCTTTGCTTCCTTCATCTTTCTTTCTTGCTTTCCTTCTTGCGATGGCGGGGTCCTCAGATGAAGAGATTGTTCCCTTGGGAGATCACACCCCTGATTCTTCCGAATTAAATAATGCCAGAGTACCGGCTGGTAGATATTCTGCCTCCGGGTATTCTTCCATCTTGACGGAGGAGAGGCTCTCTAGCCTTAGAGAGGCATACAGAGTGCCGGACTCTGTTATATTCAGATTGCCTGGGAGAGGGGAGACAGCCGATGCACCACCGCCTGGGTGTGTGGCAGTTTATGAATACTTTTTCAAAGTAGGCGTACGTCTCCCCCTCCACCCCTTCATTCGAAATTTCCTCCGTCTCTATAAGATTGCCCTGGGCCAACTTATAGTTAACGGCTGGCGGGTTCTTTTGAGTGCTTTCACCCTTTGGAAGCAGGCGGGTAACGAGGAGTTAACCGCTCAGGAATTTTTGAGGTTATTCCAGCTGAAGAAGGCGCCAGCTAGCGAGGGTTGGTACTACCTCTGCTTCTGGCACCGGAATAACTTCATTTTGGGGAACCCTTCTTCCAACTGCCCGGGATGGAGAAAGAAGTGGTTCTATGTCTCCGGAAACTGGGAGTCCGAAATGGGTTCTGACCCCAAAGGCCATAACGTTAATCGCCATTTTGGCGAAGGTGGGTCAAGTGCTCATTTATTTGTTCGACAGAGACAATAACTTTACTACTTTGACGATTAAACGAACCTTCTTTTTTGCTCGCAGGAATCCCAATTGGTGTGAAGCCCAATCTACGAGGAGGGCTCAACGAGAAACTTGTCAAGGTCTACAAGCTCCCTGCGGCCGCACGCCACGTCAACGCTGCTCTAGAGCCTCACTGTCTTCGTGCAGCGGGTTTAATCTCTCAAGACGAAATGGCGAACGTGGGAGATAAAAGAGGTGCACTGGGGGCACTTCCTCGTCTGAAGGGTGCAGCCTCGAAGAGGCAAAAGAAGACTGCGGGGGGTCCTTCTAATGCGCCCACTCCCGCAAAGGGGTCTGCTCGCGGTCCTCAATCGCGAGGGATCGGTTCGGGTGGGGTCGCTACGACTTCTCGTATGACTGCGACCCCTCCGGTTATCGCGACCCCTCTATCTGCCGTGCCCCCTCCGGCTACTGCGACTCCACCGCCAGGTGCTCGCGGCTAGCCGGTGATCGAAGTCGCTGATAATTCGCTGAAAGGCGATCGGAGGGAGGGGGGCCTCCCTCCTAAGGATATGAGATGCGAGCCTACTGGTGCTCGCGAGTCTGCGACGCCCTCTATGGGTGCCGTGAGTGCTCGTGAGACGGGCTCTGGTGAGATGGTGGTGGCCTAACCTTCCGGGTCGGGGGTTTTTGTTATCCCCCCACACTTGCATCCTGTATGCAAGTTTATGTTTGATAACATTCCCCCCAACTCCTTCAGGAGTTTGCCTGAGCCAAGCCCAGAGGCTCTCTTTACAGATATTGGAGTGAGACTGGTTCAGGTAACACCCTTTTCTCTTTCTACCAATCTTTTCAGGATTTTATTAGATGACTAGCAATCTAATCCTTCTTTCTTTATTTGTTTCAGAGCTTGGATCTCACACTCCGCGTTAGACGGGATGTCGAAGCAGCCCGCCGCAGCGTGGAGGATGTGGAGAAGAAGAAGAAGACCATGGAAGCCGAGGTCCAAGGGAGGGACCGTTTGGTGAAGGCCTTGGAGGTTCAGATCTCCAAGCTGGACGAAGAGAAGAAAATTCTCCTTGTCAAGATCCAATCCCTGACTGAGCGCTTTCAGTCAGTGGACCTCCAACTCGCAAAGCTTCAAGAAATCCATACCAAGAGCGAGAAGGAGAAGGAGATCTTCCACCAGGACAAGATCCAGCTTGAGGGATGGCTCAAGGATGCGCGGACCAAACTCGAGGAGACCCAGAAGAAGCTCGAGGAGGCCCAGAAGGAGCTCAAGGAAGCCCAGCAGCAACTTCACCAGTTGAAGGATGATTCCATCCACTGGGAAGAGGAGCGAGTGGCCCTCGTTCAAATGATATCTGATGAGGGTCCTCGCGCAGTTCAGGAGTTCCGAACTTCTCCACTTTACGATGAGGAGCGGTACGATGCGTATATCGCTGGTCGCGATTTCGCGGTCAGAGTTATGCAGATGATCGCTCCAACTTTTAACGTTGAGGAGTTCGACAGGGTAGCATTCGAGGTTGCAGCTAAGGAACGGGCTGCCGCTGAGAACGAAGCCACTGAGGCAACAGATGCCGCTCCTGCTCCTGAGGCTGGTCCTGAAGCTGAGAGCCGCGAGCCTGCGCAAGATGAGGATGACCAACCTTGACCTCGGCAGCTTCCTACATCATGTTTTTTTTTTTTTGAAGAAATTTGTAATTGTCTCGACCTTTTGGTCTTTCTGAATGAATATCCGCTTCTGTAATGTATTCTCCTTTTCTTTCATTTTTTGCTTCATGTTGATCTCAAATGGATTCATCAGAGATGCGACCCTTTAATTCGAGCACGAGCTGCGCTGCTCGCATTAGGGGGTATGACCACAATTCGAGCGCGAGCTGTGGTGCTCGCAATTAAGGTGTACGACTACGATTCGAGCCCGAGCTGCGGTGCTCGCGATTAGAGCATGAGATGCGGTGCTCGCATTCCGGAGTGCGATCCCTCCTCTCACCAGTCGCGAGCAACTAACTCATGAAAAAATGAATTAGACTCAATCCGGGGGTCGTATGACCGTGTCCGCGTTGAGATAGACTGATCTATCGATTGAGATTTTGATTCTACCAAGGGCAGAAGGTTGGTCAAGAGATGGTATACATTCTCTTCGGGGCTGTTCAGGTCCATGTAAATGGAGAAGCAACCAACTAGTAACGATTTCAGTCCTACCAAAGGTAGGCAATTGGCCAAGAGGATGTGTAAGCACTCTCTTCAGGGCTATTCAGGTCCATATAAATGGAGTAGCGGCCAAAAGATATCTTTCACTTTATTCATAAAACGTTGTAATAAACTACATCGAATCTAGGGGTAGTATCGTAGCAAATGCTCCACGTGCCAAGGGCGACGTACAGGCTTCCCTTGCATGTCTTCAAGATAATAAGTACCGGGTCGCACAACCCTAATAACCCGATACGGGCCTTCCCAATTCGGATCCAATGAACGAGCAGGAACTCCAAGATTTTGCCTTAGGACCAAATCTCCGAACTGGAAGGATCTAGGCCGAACCTTCGCATTCCGATAACGAGCAATACGTTGTTGATATGCTGCCACTCGTACTTGGGAAGCATTTCTTCGCTCTTCCAAGAGATCGAGATGAAGTCGGAGGTTTTCCTGATTCCTCGCGGGATCATATTGCTCGATCCGATATGAGGGCACTTGAATTTCCACTGGTACCACTGCGTCAACACCAAATGCTAAGGAGAAAGGAGTTTCACCTGTTGATGTGCAAGCCGTGGTTCTATAGGCCCATAATACCTCTGGCAGAAGTTCTGGCCACACCCCTTTACATTCACCTAGCTTGGTCTTTAAATGATGCTTTATGATCTTATTCACTGCCTCGACCTGCCCATTCGCCTGAGGATGATATGGAGAAGTGCGGAGATTACGTATCTTCCATTTGTCGCAAAATTCATCAAAGGCTGCGTTGTCGACCTGCGTTCCGTTATCGGTAATTATAGTATGAGGAAGTCCGAAACGACATATGATATTTCTCCATATAAACTTAGTAGTTTGTTTTTCAGTAATCTTGGCTAATGGTTCTGCCTCGGCCCATTTGGTGAAATAATCAACCGCCACGATCGCGAACCTATTCTGTCCCTTTCCCATAGGTAAGGGCCCAATGATATCGATCCCCCACTGAGCAAAAGGCCAAGGGCTATCAACTGGGGTCATCCGCTCAGACGGTACACGAGGTATAGGTAGATATCGTTGACACTTGTTGCATTTTTTAGAAAATTCGATGGCGTCTGCTTTCATAGTAGGCCAATAATATCCTTGCCTCATCGCTTTATATGCTAGGGATCGCCCCCTGAGATGGTTACCACATGCCCCCTGGTGTACTTCATCTAGAACACGAAGTGCTTCTTCTAGATGAAGACACCTTAAATAAGGCAAGGAGAAGCTTTTTCGCAACAATATTCCATCTTGTAAGGTGTACCTGGCAGCTCGAAGCCGAATTTGTCTTGCAGCTTTCTAGTCTTCTGGTAGGTATCCATCTCTGAGATAAAGGATGATAGGATCCATCCAGCATGGAGACGATTGTACCGATATAACTTTCTCGAGAGTCACTTAGTCGATACTCAAGTTCTGACGGTGCTCGATGGGGATCGAATGTGATAACTCCGATTCCGGTGCAGAAGCGAGTTTTGCCAAGGAATCGGCAAGTTGGTTCTGCTCGCGAGGGATATGAATTATTTTATAAGTCTTTAGTTTGGCGAGCAGGATGAGGACACGAGACTTGTATAAGGCCATTCTTTCTTCTTTGGCTTCGAATTCACCAAGAACTTGATTGACAATGAGCTGGGAGTCGCTATGAATTATCAAATTCTGGACTGCGAGGACAATGGCCAGTTCAAGGCCAACAATCAGGGCCTCATATTCTGCTTCATTATTGGAGACGCGTGATTCAAAACGCAGAGCATATTGAAAATGCGACTCGTCGGGAGCCACTAAAATCAGGCCCGCTCCACTGCCAGTGGCCCGCGACGACCCGTCCACGAAGAGCGACCAAGGAGGCTGGTCGCTGGTCATGACATTATCTTCAGAAGAATATGTAAATTCGGCGATGAAGTCAGCCACGGCCTGGTCCTTGACTGCGGTCCTAGGACAGAATGAGATATCATGCTCACTGATCTCGACCGCCCATTTAGTTAAGCGCCCGGAAGCCTCAGGTTTTTGAAGGACTTGTCGTAGTGGATGATTTGTTGGTACTAAAATAGCATGGGCTTGAAAGTATGGTCGCAGTTTTCGAGCCGCCGTGACTAAGGCTAGGGCCAGTTTCTCCATATCAGAATACCTAGTTTCTGCATCGACCATTGCTCGACTGATATAATAAACGGGCCTTTGCACCCCGGAATCTTCTCTTATTAAAGCGGCGCTAACGGCCGTGGAAGACACAGATAAATAAAGAATGAGTTGCTCATGTGCTACAGGTTTAGATAAAATGGGGGGAGTGCTCATGTATTGCTTCAGTTGTTGAAAAGCTTCTTCACACTGAGGTGTCCACTTCCAATCAGACTTGGCCGTTGCACGAAGGAGTTTGAAGAAGGGCAAACACTTGTTAGATGCTCGCGAGATGAACCTGTTCAATGATGCGATGCGACCAGCCAGACGCTGGACGTCCTTCAGAGTAACGGGGGATTTCATCTCTATCAATGCTTTAATCTTTTCGGGATTCGCCTCAATTCCACGCTGGCCAACCATGAACCCAAGAAATTTCCCTGCAGACACTCCAAACGCGCATTTTTCTGGGTTTAATTTCATTTGATACTTCCTCATCAGATCAAAGGCTTCTCGAAGATCAGAAATGTGGTTATCTTCAACGATGCTTTTCACGAGCATATCGTCAACATACACTTCCATATTCCTACCGATTTGAGCAGCGAATATTTTGTTGTCAAGACGTTGATAAGTGGCCCCTGCATTTTTAAGACCGAACGGCATTACCAGGTAGCAATATAGTCCTCGATCTGTGATGAAGGCAGTATGCTGGCTATCAGGTGGATGCATCATAATCTGGTTGTAACCAGAATAAGCATCCATAAAGCTGAGGAGAGCATGTCCAGCTGTTGAGTCGACCAACTGGTCGATCCGCGGTGTCGGAAAGCTATCTTTGGGACATGCTTTGTTCAAGTCTGAATAGTCGACGCACATCCACCATTTGCCATTAGCTTTCTGGACGAGAACTACGTTTGCGACCCACTCTGGGTAGTCAACTTCCTTTATGAAATTAGCCGCGAGCAGCTTCTCAACTTCAGTTTTGATTGCCATTTGTCTTTCTGCAGTAAAGGCACGTCGACGCTGATGTACGGGTTTATGCTTCGGGTCAATGTTGAGACGATGTGCGATGACATTGGGATCGATGCCTGGCATATCTTTATGAGACCAAGCAAACACATCCTTGTATTCAGTGAGGAAACGGATCAAATCTTTCACGAGGGACACTGGTCAAGGAGGACCCGATGTACACGATCTTAGATGGGTCGTCTTCGGTCAGGTGGATCGCCACTGTTTCCTCCCCCGGAGTTCCCGACTTCAGAGCATTTTCTCTCGGATCCAACGAGGTGGTTGAGGGAACGTCGGGTGATCCTTGAGCTATTTCCATGACGGGCGTCGCTTGAGCCTTCTTTCGATCTTGGAGGGCTATCTGGTAACAGGACCGTGCCTCCTGCTGACTTCCTCGCACGACCCCGATGCCATTTGGGGTAGGAAATTTAACACATAGATATGAAGGGTGCAAGGCCGCTCCAACCTTAGTTAGAGACGGCCGCCCCAAAATGGCGTTATATGCTGATTTTCGATCCACGACGAGGAAGTTTACGAAGACGGTGGTCTTCGCTGGACTCTCTCCAAAAGTGACTGGGAGATCGATACTTCCTTCAGGTGTTACTACCTCTCCTCCAAAGCCGACAAGGGGGGTCGATACTGGCTTCAGGAGGCTTCTGGCAAGTGCCATCTTGTCGAAAGCCTCCAAATACAGAATATCGGCTGAGCTACCTGTATCCACCATAATTCGATGAGTCAGATAATTTGATACCTTCAATGTGACTACGATGGAATCTTCATGAGGGAAGTGAATTCCCGCTGCATCTTCGAGGGTGAAAGAAATTGGAGGATGGCTCGCTTTCGATGAGTTGGACGTTTGTTCCAGCCAATAGATCTGCTGGGGTTCTTTGGACGCCTTTCGAGCGTATGCTTTTCTTGAAGCTTGAGAGTCACCCCTGCAAGCTGGTCCCCCGACGATAGTACGAATTTCTCCCGTGGGCTCAGCGTCCTCTTGGTCGGTTTGATGATGAGGCGGTTCCTTTTGGCGAGATGAGGTCTTCGCCCTTTCTGGTGATCGATTTTTACGAGCAACATAATCCTGGAGATGGCCTTTTCGAATAAGGGCTTCGATATGGTCTCGTAGAGAGATGCAGTCCTGGGTCCTATGCCCGTGATCTTTGTGAAAGTAACAGAACTTGCTCTTGTCCCTCTTCTCGGGATCGGATTTGATCTTTGCAGGCCACTTCACATATGGCTTGTGTTTAATCTTCATTAAAACCTTTTCAGGAGACTGATTAAGAGGAGTGTAGTTATGATATTTACCAGAGTAAGGCTTCCTGGGAGAACGATCGCGCTGGTCATGACGGTATTTCTTATCTGTAGAAGAGGTTCCTTCTGGCTTGCGTTTCTTACTCTGTACTCCATGGCGTGTCAATGCGACTTCTTCTGCATTGATATATTTCTGAGCTTTGGCTTGGAATTCTGCCATAGTTTTCGGCGGGCTTTTATCTAAGGCAAACCTGAATTTCTCGCTCGTTATTCCGGCAATGAGGGCTGTAAGACCCTTTTCTTCAGTGTAACCCTCAGTTTGAACGGCTTCGGCAGTGAACCGTACTGTGAACTCCTTTATTGTCTCCCCATGCTGCTGTTTCAGATTCATCAGATGGGAGGCTGGCTTCTTAATGCGAATACTTCCCATGAATTGAGAAAGGAATATCTCCGATAATTGGGAAAAAGAACTGATGGAATGGGGCTTTAACCCCCGGAACCACGTACGAGCTGCATCCTTCAATGTTAGGGGAAAAGCCCTACACATGATTTCTGAACCATGTCCCTCCAACTCCATGAGGGACCTGTATGTTTCCAGATGTTCCAGAGGGTCGCCAATGCCTGTGTACGGAGCGATAACAGGCGCTCGATACTTTCTGGGTAACGGGGCTTCCATGACCTCGCTGGTGAAGGGAGATTCAGATTGATGTATCGCCGCCATGACGGCAGATGGCCGATTTGCCTAGTATCGCTGTTCCATGACATCAAAACGATCTTGGATTCTTTTGAGATCTCCTTCCCATGGTAGGGTATAGCTAGATGTTTCGGCTGTGGAGCCTTGCGGTTGAGGTTGTCGAGACGAACTGGAATGTATAGAATGTGGAGACGGCATAGGGGGATGACCGCCAAGTGGTGGGACCTGTGGTTCGTCCATAGAATGTCTGGAAGCTACCGGTATGGGTTGCGGTGGTAACCCTTCGGAGGGTTATCTTTGCGGTTCAGGGAAGTGCTGATCAAGCCGATTTGACAGCGCCTGAACTCCGGCGTTTAGAGTTAGGAGAGTGTTTCCGAGGAAACGTAGGACATCATCTTGATTTTCAAAGGCCTCCAATAATGGGTTTGTTGATGGCATATTCGGGGCTCCTTGAGGGATATTCGTCGGAGCAGGTGGGAGGGCAGGTACGGATTCCGTCTCATCAGGAGGAGGTGGTGCCTACCTTGAAGTTGAAGGATGAACAGCCTTTTTAGGAGGCATCGCCGAAGGATTTTGATCGGTGGTTAGCACGATTGATTTTGACGATCAAGTCGTTCCCACAGATGGCGCCAAACTGTTAATGTCAGATTTTATAACGAGATCCTCCGGCTTTTCTCCTTCACTCCAGCAGGGATTTCCACCACCAGACCTGAAGCAAGACAGATAGCAACTAAGGGTGGCTGGGGACCAGCCGTTAGCCCTCCGATGCTTAAGTCAGGCCAAAGTAAGAAGAGAAGCCAAGCAAAACGGGACCAAGATTGAATGTTGTGTGCGTACCTTTCTCTTAATGGAGTCACCCCCTTATATAGATCTGAAGCAACCCAATTTGTTACGTAAGATATTGAAATCCCGATGATGTCACGTACGATACTGAAACCTCGCTGATTTCGTGGGACAAGATCCTTATCCTTAGAGGCAATATCTAACCCAATAACTCCTTCTGGCAATCACGTTTCTTGATAGCAATCCCCTGAGATTCGGAACCACCAGAGAAGATAAGCCCAAAAACTGACCTATTCAAGCTGCCGATCGGCATGGTAATAGTGCTGATTGCTCGTAGTTGGAGTCATAGCTACCGAAAAGGAAGGAGACGCCGAAAGGGTGAAGACCGCCGCGCTGGATATAACTCTGCTTGGTGTCGCAGAGGGATTGAACAAGCCGCTCGACGGGAGCCGGGTGCTGGAAGTATGAAGACCATCCGAACCAAAAGACTTAGGACTATTCTGATGTCGGGAGCTGCTTGTGTCAGGGATGCTCGCATTCGTGATGTGCGACCCCTTCTGACGAGCCTGAGCCGAGCTGCTCGCATCCGGGAGTGCGACCCCTTCTGACGAGCCCGAGCAGAGCTGCTCGCATTCGGGGGATGCGACCTCTTCTAGAGAGCACGAGCCGAGCTGCTCGCATCCGGGGGATGCGACCCCTTACCGCGAACACGACCTGGACTCCTCGCATTCACATTGCCGCGATCCTTCACTTCTTGTCAGACTATATTTGCCTACAACAGTAGGGATTCCCGACTTTTAAATTTCTATAAAACGCCCCAATAGATTGAAACATAGAAAAAAAAAAGAAACCAGAAAACGAGAGAGAGAGAGAGAGAGAGAGAGAGAGAGAGAGAGAGAGAGAGAGAGAGACGTCTAAATTTAAATAGATAGTTCCAACAATTTTTGCTGGACTAGAAAAGAAGAAGAAGAAGAAAAGAAAGAAGAAAGGAAAGAAAGGAAAGAAGAAGGAGAACTAGAAAGAAGGAAAGAAAGAAAGAAAGAAATAGAGAAGATGAAGAAGGCGAAGCTGAGTCGACTCAGTGAGTCAGCGACACTGAGCTTAGTTTGAATTCGATTCAATCAACAACGTAAAACAGTGAGTTTTTATCTCGTATTGTTTACGTCATGTATACTTCAGTTGGTTTTATTTAATTATTTATTTTAGATTTCCAGCTTATGAGAAGGTTTGGATTTGGTTTGTAATGCTTTAATTACATCATTGATTTTCATAATTTTCTATGAATGATGCGTTGAGATTTCATGTGACTTTGGTAACCGAGTAGGGTGGTATATGTATTGGTTGATTTTGGGTTTTTTTCTTGGAAAGGGTTTGAGGTATTGAATTGAGTTAGGCATTCCATGAGATTAAGGACTCTAGTATGTGGTTGATTACTTGAGTTGACTTGGGTTGAGCACACGTGAGTGTTGCAATAGACTGTTGCTCCAATGATCGAGGCCGGTTGGGTAAGAACCTAAGTGTGTGTAACAGACCAGCTACGCAGGCCAGGTGGAGGCTCCGTTGATTGAGGCCGGTTGGGTGAGCACCTAAGTGTGTGCAACAGACCAGCTATGCAGGCCAGGCGGAGGTATGAGACAGTTCTTGATCCGAGTTGGCTATGCCGCTAGGTACCGATGTTCCAGGATGATAGTGTTAACCAACTGGATGTTCAACTGATAACAGTACTGAGATTGTTGAGTTATACTTGCATATTATGTATCACGTGCATGTTTAAAAGGTTTTGATTGGCGAAATTATCATTGGATTTGTAATGTTTGTATTTTAATGATTACGCGATTTTCTATATTGAATTACCTGTGTTAAACTGTACGAGGTTACTCACCGGCTGTTATAGCTGACGCGGTGTTATGCGATTAACCGTAGTGACAGGTGATGGTTTAGAAGACTTCGAGGAAGCGATTCCAGATGAGGATATACTTTCGAAGATTTTTGAGAATTGATTTATTTTTGTTTTAGTTTGAAAGTATTGATATAATAAGGTCCATCAGATGGGCATTAGTTTAGACAGTTTGGAACAATTTCGTAGACCCATTGATTAATAGTTTAATTTTTAAAGTTTGGTTTATTTTGATTCTAT
Organism: Liriodendron chinense; assembly: GCA_003013855.2. Classification (NCBI taxonomy): domain Eukaryota; kingdom Viridiplantae; phylum Streptophyta; class Magnoliopsida; order Magnoliales; family Magnoliaceae; genus Liriodendron; species Liriodendron chinense. Next base: position 5,596,371 of record ML058362.1, read on the forward strand.
ATATTTGGTACCATGTGAATGGAAAAGAAAAATGTCAGTTGTGATTGTGAATGATTCATTCATTATTTACATAACACCCTTAATTTCGGGATTTGAGTTTATATACTCGAGTGTCGAATTTTGGGGGCGTTACAGAATCTCACCCCCCAACCAAATCTTGCATTGTCCTCAATGTAAAAAGATAGGGAATGAGCAATAACATAAGAGTAATGATAAAAATAAAAGAGGGTGAGAATGAGAGTACCTGAGAGAGTTGATCATGGGAATCTACCTCCGATGACTAAATCTACTAAAGAAATAAAACTAAAACAGAAAACAAATTAGACCTAATCCTACTTAAAGCAATAAACAAAATCTAAGCTATCCTTTTAGAAAGGGAATCTCCATCAAACTAGGAGATCAATCATCAATATAACATCCAAAAGAATAAAGTTGAGCAGGATCATCAAGTGGTATAACAGATTTTTTAGTAGAACTATCCACCATCCCACTTTAGAAAGTACATTGGTGACATTAATCATTCCAATCCATTGAAAATCCTGCTGAAAAATTTTAGTGGGTTTCTCAATAACATTGTCACATGTACTAGGAAAGGAGAATTGCATTGGTTGGAAATCATTGAATGTGGATCTCCTTTCCATCTTGTCTGGGCAAAAATTTGTCAAATATGGCTCATCCCAGAAGTGGTGTTCTTCGGTTTGAACAAACCAAAGAGATGTGGAGACTTTAATTGCTTCATCCTCACAAATTGGGATGGTCCTCTCATAATCTAATTTCAACGGTGCTTTCACAATTGATATTTCAGTTTGGCACTTTGTGAAAGAAGGCTTTTTAGGCATCGGAGGGGTCTCCCTCAAGGCGTGCACTATGTCCTGAATCATGGAATCATTCTAATCTTCAAAGTAAGCCAAACACTCCTCTAGAGTGTAGGAGACCTCAGGGGAAGAAGTTTTCAAATTTAAACTTTTCATGTCTTTCTTCGTCTCAGACTTTTGTGTAGGTTAGAGTAGGTCCTAAACCTCTACACTTTCAGACTTTGGCCTCTCCATAGGTGAACCAAGCACCAATTCTTCCAATTCCTGCATAACAAATGTATTTAAATAAAAAATTGATGTCTTGTCAAGTAAACTTTCAGAAATTGGCACTTCCAAGGCCTCATTAATAATCAAATAGGTCTCATCCTTAGAGTATGCCACACATGTCTTTAAACTTTCAGGTAGATCGGATTGAAAAAACTCCCCATCTTCCACAGATTCTATCATGTTTATCTCATGAGGGTCATCATCATCATCCCAATCCTCAAAGGGATCGAAGCAAACAACATCTAGAGGATCAAAATTCTGATTTAAGGCGAACTCCGCTTCCACGATGGATTCAATCATGTCAACCTCATTGACGTCATCATCATCCCTATGCCTTTTGCCCAAGTGGAACACATTCACCTCCAATATATGTTTCTAAAGGACCATTGCATTACCCCATTCCAGCAATTTATAATTGTGTTTAATGTAGCCAAGAACAGGGGGACCTAGAATCATCGGTGTTTGTGTGTTAGGATCCATAACCGGTTGTGTGTCCAATACGATAAAATCCACCGGATAGTAGAATTTGTTGACTTGGACCAATACATCCTCAACTACCCATCTCAGCACAAGCATGGATCTATCAACAAGTTGCAACGTTGTTTTGGTGGGTTTTAATTCACCAAGATCCAATTGCTCGTATACCGCGTACGAGATCAAGTTTACACTTACCCCCAAATCTATCAATGCATGCTCAATCTGATAGTCACCAATGATACATGAGATTGTGGGACTACTGGGATTCTTGTATTTTAGGAGGGTCTTTTAGGTGAGAATGACACTCACTTGCTCATTCAAAAATGTTTTTTGTTGCACATTATTTGCGTTTGGTTGTGCATAAGTTCTTTAAAAACTTGGCATAGGAGGGGATTTGTTTAATTGCATAAAGTAAAGGAATGTCTATCTTGACTTGTTTGAAAACCTCTAGAATGTCCTGAGAGTTTAGGGAATAGTGCTACGGGCTTGTGAATGCGTTCCGTTTCTTGTGGGGCTGAGTTAAATACATCCTCATTCTCAGAAATTACCGAATCATTAGGCTTGTCGGCCTTCACAAAAATAGATTTATCCACTTTTTTACCACTTCTAAGAGTGGTGATGGATTTTTCTTGCTCCACATGTTGGTTGGGGAGATTAGGGATGCTAATTTCATGTGTTTGTTTAGGATTGGATTGAGGTTGGGCTGGAAAGGTCCCTTCCCTAGCATTCAAGTGTCCCTTAATCTCATCAACCGACACCTTAAGTTCTTAGAACAATTACTGATTTGTTTGGTTGATTTGCGTTTGCCCTTACATAAACGCCTTTAAGGTTTCCTCCATTGGGAATTGAGGTGGGGTCATATTTTGCATGGGTGGCCCTCCTTGAGAGTTGGTAAGGTTGGCCATGGGACCATTCCTCCAACTGAAATTTTGGTGGTTCTTCCAAGTAGAGTTATACGTGTTACCCATCGGTCCATTGAAAGGCCGTTGATAACCATATGCGGCGTTTGCTTGCTCTTGTAACACCTCTTGGAAGCGAAAATTGTAGGACAATCTTGCGTAGAGTTACATTAGTAGCACAAATTCCGCACACATTCTCAATGGCTTCAATGGGTTTTGAAACTCCACTTTTACTTAGTTCCATGGCCTCGACTTTTCTTGTGAGGTCGGCTATCCTTGTGCTAACGTTATCTTCCTCTTTAAGAATGTAAATTCCTCCTTTCTCTTTTTGTTGAGGAGGCTTGAGGTTATTAAACTTGTCCGAAGTATCCCATGATTGGGCATTCTCGGCCAACATGTCCAAGTAACTCCAAGCTTTATCTGGATTTTTGCTCATGAACTCGCCATTTCACATCATCTCTATGAATTGGCGCATGTTGAAGCTCAATCCATAATAGAAGAAATTTATAATTCACCAACTTTCGTAACCATGATGTAGGCAAGCAAGTAGGAGGTCCTTAAACCTTTCCCAACTTTGAAAGAATGACTCATTTTCTTTAATCGAAAAGTTCACGATAGATCTTCAAAGGGAGTTTGTTTTATGAGCCAAGAAGAACTTTTTCAAGAATTCCCGAGTCATCTCATTCCATGTCCCAATCGAATGTGATCTAAGAGATTGGAGCCAATGAATACTTCGAGAAACTCACCCACCATGTTAAAAAAATACTCAATATGCATCGTTGGAATGTGGCGGGTACATTACAAAGTCTGAATGGCATCCTTCGATATGCGAAGGTGCCGAACGGGCATGTAAAGGTAGTCTTCTCTTGGTCTTCCGGAGCTATCTCAATTTGGTTATAGTCGGAATAGCCATCGAGGAAGTAATAATAGGTGTGACCCGCTAACGTCTCTAAAATTTGATCCATGAATGGGAGAGGGAAGTGATCCTTCCTAGTGACCATGTTTAGCTTTCGATAATCTATGTACATACGCCAACCAGTGGTCACTCTAGTCGGTATAAGCTTGTTGTTGGCGTTATCTACAATGGTAATACTAGACTTCTTAGGGACAACTTGGGTGGGACTCACCCATTGGCTATCCGAAATGGGGTAGATGATACCCACATCTAGTAGCTTTAACACCTCGGCCTTGACAACCTCCATCATGTTTGGGTTTAATCTCCTTTGAGGTTATCTAGTCATTTTTACATTCTCTTCGAGGTGTATACGGTGAGTATAAACTGAAGAGTCTATCCCCTTGAGGTCCATTATTGTCCATCCTATGACTCCCCTATGTTCTTTAAGTAGCTCAATCAACTTGAGCTCTTAGTCTTTTCTTATGTGAGAGGCTATGACAACCGCGAATGTTTCCTCTTGACCCAAATATACATATTTCAGCTCATATGGCAATGGTTTAAGGTCAAGCTTCGACGGTTTGATATTAGACGATAGAGGCTTTGATGTGGTTAGTGATAATTGTTCAAAATGAGGCCTCCATTGGCTAGTATCAACTACCGGTTTCTCACTACTCAATACTTGCACAATATCACACATGATGGGATCTTTAGAATTTTCAAAGTGTGCCAAGCATGTCTTCAAATTTTCTAGTGTTTCAAGTTGGAGGAGCTCCTCTTCTTCAAAGGATTCGAGCATGTTTACCTTGAAGAGCTCATCATCGTCCTCATTCCTTTGCTTTTTGCACATATGGAACACGTTCACCTCCAATGTCATGTTCCCGAAGGACAAGTGCATCACTTCATTCCAGCAATTTATAATTGCATTTGATGTAGCTAAGAATGGGCGGCCAAAAATCATTTGAATTTGAGTGCTTGTGTCTATAACCGATTGCATGTCCAAGATGATAAAATCCACCGATTAGTAGAATTTATTGACTTGGACCGATACATCTTCAACTATCCCTCTCGGTACATGGATAGGTCTATTAGCGACTTGCAATGTGGTTTTGGTGGGTTTTAATTCACCAAGACCCAATTGCTTGTATATCGAGTACAGGATCAAGTTTACGCTTGCTCCCAAGTCTAATAATGCACGCTCAATTCGGTAGTCAGCCATGATACATGAGATTGTGGGACTACCGAGATCCTTGTATTTTGGGGGGGGGTCTTTTAGGTGAGAATGACACTCACTCATCAAGGAAGGCCTTAAAAAACTTGGTTGTGCATAGGTCCTTAAAAAACTTGGCATAAGTGGGGATTTGTTTAATGGCATCAAGTAGAGGAATGTTGATCTTGACTTATTTGAAAACCTCTAAAATGTCATCAGAGATTATTGGGAGAGGTTTTGGAGCAACCGATCTCGAAGGGAATGGTGCTACGGGCTTGTAAACGCGATCTGTTTCTTGTGGGGCTGAGTTAGATCCATCCTTATTCTCAAAATTTACTGGATCATTAAGCTTGTCAGCTTTAACCGGAATTATTTATCAATTTGCTTACCACTTCTAAGAGTGGTGATGGATTTTGCTTGCCCCAGATGTTAGTTAAGGAGGTTAGGGGCACTTTTTCATGTGCTTGTTTAGGATTGGGCTAAGGTTGGGCTGGAAAGGTCCTTTCCCTAGCATTCAAGCATCCCTTAATCTCATCAATCGACGTTTTTAGCTCTTGAAACATTTGCTGATTTAATTGATTGCTTTACGTTTGCCCTTGCATAAACGCCTTTAAAGTGTCCTCCATTGAGAATTGAGGTAAGGCCATGTTTTGCATGGGTGACCCTCCTTGAGAGTTGGTAGGATTGCCCATGAGACCATTCCTCTAATGGAAATTTGGATGGTTCTTCCAAGTAGAATTATACGTGTTACCTACCAGTCCATTAAAAGGCCTTTGATACCCATATGTGGCATTTGTTTGCTCTTGTAACACCTCTTGAAATGGGGGAATTGTAGGACAATCTTACGTAAAGTATACATTAGCGGCACAAATTCCGCACACATTATCAATGGCTTTCGTGGATTTAGGAACTCTACTTTTACTTAGTTCCATAGCCTCGACTTTTCTTATAAGGTTGGCTATCCTTGCGTTTACATCATCTTCTTCCTTAAGGGTGTAAATCCCTCATTTCTCTTTTTGTTGAGGAGGCTTGAGTTTACTAAACTTATCCGAGGTATCCCATGATTGGGCATTCTCGGCCCACATGTCTAAGTAACTCCATGCCTCATCCGAATTTTTGCTCATGAACTCTTCATTCCACATCATCTCTACAAATTGGTGCATGTTGGAATTTAATCCATCATAAAAGAAGTTTATAATTCGCCAACTTTCATAAGCATGATGTGGACAAGTGAGTAAGAGGTCCTTAAACCTTCCCAACTTTAAAAGAATGACTCACCATCTTTTCCCATAAAGTTCATTATAGATCTTCGAAGGGTGTTAGTTTTATGAGCCAAGAAGAACTTTTTCAAGAATTCTCAGGTCATCTCTGTCCATGTTCCTATCGAATGTGATCTAAGAGAGTGGAGCCAACCTTTGGCTCTTTCTTTCAATGAGAAGAGAAACAATCTAGGTTTGATGACATCCTCTGACACGTTGTTGTATTGCAAGGTAGCAACAACCTCATCAAACTCTTTTAAGTGTAGATATGGGCTCTCAGAATCTAGCCCATGGAACTTTGGTAAAAGTTGAATTACCCCCAGCTTTATATCAATGTTCCCTCTGGTGGTTGGTAAAATCACATAAGAGGGTGTAGTCATACGGGCCGGTTGTTAGTAGTCAAGTAAGGCTCTCATTGGAGGAGCATTGTGCACCTCATTCTCTCCTACTCCCTCTTGATTTGCGTTTGTAGTTGGATTAGGAGGGGGAGGATTCCTTAATGGTGTTTGATTTATACTCCCCAAACTTTCACAATGTTCTATATATTTTCTAACTCGTTTGTGGACGGAGAGTGGTTAACTAAACTAGTTTCAGTTTGGAGACAATTTCTGTGATCACGTTCCCAATGGGAGATAAACCACACAAGTAAAAATCTGAACTAAAAACTAAACCTAAGTCCTAAAACACAAATCTATAAACTAGAATAAAATTCTGAAAAAAACTAAAAACTGAAAAACTGAAATAGAAAAAACTCTAAGTTAGAAAGATGTTACTCGATTCGCTTGAACTAGAAGTAATTTCTATAAAAAAAAACAAAGTTATTAGTTCTAGAAATAATAAAAAAAACTAGCCCTAGAAAAACAGAAAAAACTAACTAATTCTAATTCTATAGCTACTTAAACAATTTAGAACCGTTTAACCTAGATTCCTCGGCATCGGCGCCAAAAACTTATTCGCTCACCTCAAGTGGAAGGCTGTGATGTAGTAATAATCTCGGTAAGACTGAGGTCAATTCACAGGGAATTAGGGTAAACCAATTAAAAATATTCTAGCAACTTCAACTTCAATAATTTCAGATTTTAAATTCATAAACTAAGTAAAAACAGTAACTTTTGTAAAAATCTATTAAGTAATGAAACTAAGGCTTTAAGGATCCACTTGTAGTAGTTCCACGTGAATTCATTCATCCAAGCATAAACACAACTAGATTCGAAGTTCTATCTCTCATCTAGTTGAAAGATTAAGCATTCAAACACAAACAATCCCACTTAAGTCAGAAAATAAGATTCTAGTTCTAATGAAGCACATAGAATTCAAACATGTAGCCTTCAAAGTAACAACCATGCCAAGAGACTATGACATACTCTAAGGTTACTACAATTCGAATCTAATTAATCCAAACATGATAATCTCAGAGAATTGCAAGGAACCCATTTCCGAAGTACATGAACTCTCATAAAACATCCAAAAATACCAACTTTATTCAAACTAGAACTTAAAAATTCAAACTTTAAGTAAATGTACTTGAATTAAACAAATCCTACATGAAAACTAGCTACAAGGTTCACCTCTTAGCCTTAGCTAAGAGGTTCTAGTCGAGCATCACCATGCTACAATTAGAATCAAAAGAAAAACTAAAGAAAAACATGAAAAACTAGAAAAATCCGAAGTCGGCGAAGTTGTGGACGCTTCACGATGCTCTCCTTCACTTCCCACGACCTCCAATCTCTTCTAGGATACCTTAGGAATGAATCCTAGGTGTCCTTTTATAGTTTTGAGGCTCTACTGCACGGAAGATTCCAAAATTGCGTAAGGAGTTATGCACTTGCGCATGAAATTTCAGGAGCTTGAAGAACAAGCTTCTTCTGAATTTTCGTATGGTCGACCAGTCGGACGATCGGTGTTTACTTCCCCAAGTATAGGGTTGCGATGTAGTAATAATTCGGTAGAAACCGAGATCGTTCTCAGGGACTTGTTAGAAATTCACAAAGCTACTTCTAATATTCTCTAATTGAGATCAAACTAAACTAGATTTTAGAATTTGAATGTAGATGGTAATCTAAAATTAAAAGTGAAGATAATTAATATAAAAGAGCACTAGGGATTCAAGGATCTACTTGTAGCAATCCTTGATGCATAATTCCCTATGGTTTCCCAATTACACAACTAGAATCGAAATCAAATCCTATCTAGCCGGATGATAGAGCGGTTAATTCATCAAAACAGTCCAATTCATGTGTTGTTCATAAACATGATTCCCTCAATTCAAGTTAGGACTTGAGCACACTCAATTGCATAGGTCAATCCTAGTTCCAATAGGTTATGATCACAACTATAATAATTATCAAACCCTGTCACAAAGCTTAACTATAGCATGATTTGAACTTCATTCAAATCACATGTATAAACAACACTTAAATCAGAATTTAAAACAAAAGGTAGAACATTGGTTTGAAGTTCTCACATGAGGATCCAAGTCTAGAGTGCCTTGAATCTGATTCCTCAGAGTGTACAGGTCTAGATCCATACAAACCAATTAAGAACTAAAGCAATTCTTCCAAACATCCATGAGCCATCATAAGATTAAGAAAAGCTACTTAGAACTTTATTTAAACTTCCATAAACCATTGTTCTTCAATAAAAATTCAAACTTGAAACCAAATAAATGAATTAAAGCATCTTAGATTCACTACAAGTTTCACCTCTTAGCCCTAGCTAAGAGGTTTAGCCGATCATGATCCAAGGAAACATGAAAACAACTAAAAACATGAACTAGAAAGCAAACTAAAGGGAGTTGTAGAACTCCGATTCCATCTTTCTCCGCCTCTCACCTTCATAGATCTCTTCTACAATTCCTTAGCTACAATCCTTAGGTCCCCTTTTATAGTGGAGATGCTTTATTGCCTTAGAATCTTCCAGAATTGCACAGCAGTTACGCACTTGTGCCTAAAAAATCAGAGCTTCAATGAGAAGCTGCTGAATTCCAGTGAAATACAAGTGGGCGACCGGTCATGACCGGTCGGACTGGATTAGCCTTGCTCCAGCGGCTTCATACAAAGGAGAAGTGGGATGGTCGACCGGTCTTGATCTGTCAAGCCTTCCTTTTTTTCCTTTTTTTCTTTCTTTCTTTCTCTCTCTTTTCTCCTTCTTTCTTCATGATTCTTTGGCCTACCTTGGGTCTTCATCCAAGGGCTCTAATTATGATCTTTTAGCCACCAATTGGGTGAAGTCTCTCTCATTCCTACAATCACAAAACCATGCATTAGGATAGTCTTTAAACATGCGAATCATGCATAGTTAGTGATGCAATAGGGTTAGATTATACACATTTAAGAGCTCAACATACCCCCCAACTAGCATTTTGCTAGTCCCGAGCAAAACTTGCATGAAACAAATTCCATTCTCCAAAAATCAACTCTCCTTTAAAAACTATGCTTCTATACACTCCAGGACGTGCAAGTGTAAAAATCGAAAAAACTTAGTGATAGAAGTTGAGACCTTAACCTTCTCAAAACATAACAAGTGTTCACATAGAATTCCCGCTGATTGATTGATAAATAGAAGAATCCAAACAAATTTAACCTAGTGTGGATAGTAAATATTCATCTCATGATTTGCCGGGATTAGCTTCTTCATGAATCAGCTAGATTAGGAATCTGAAGGTGTACAAATCAACAACAAGCCTATAACAGAAATTTTCCTTACCGTCCTTCTGACGGCTTTCACACTACTTCCCATTTTTGGCTTTGGTTACGGGTAGACCATCCCCCGGTTGGTAATAGATAGCCCTTTTCAGAATTTTCCACCATATAATCCTTTCCTTTTCATACACATTAGATATGATTTTTAGAAATCCATATCTTTCGTTCTTTTCCCATGGACAAGGATGGACAAAGTACCTCAGCTTGGTTCCTCAACACCTTAATTCTAAGCCTAGCCAATCCACAAGTATAAATAATCCCTTCAAATCATGAGAATCGTGTAACGTGAACTAGGTGCAAAAGTGTTCCAATTTTCTATCAATCATATAAATAGGGGAATTCACATAGAAAACCATTATCTTAGAGATATATCAAGATGCTCAATATCACTCACTTCGTATCTCTTTTTCTTACACTCGTATCATCCCGAATGCATAAAAAAGAAGTTTTCCAAAAGAGTTTTGAATTTTCAGAAAAATTGAAAATTTTTCTACATACAATTGCTCAAAATGTTACAAAACACTAGCTTCATCTAGAAGTCTCACCCCCTAACCAAATCTTGCATTATCCTCAATGTAAATGATATGCAATGAGGAAAATATGAGAGCAATGATAAAAATAAGAGGAGTGAGGACTGACAGTACCTGAGAGAGTAAGAGATGGAATTCTACCTCCTTCTAACGACCTATGAAAAACAAATAACGCAAAAAGCAACAAAATCCTAGTCCTAAACTATGCTATACCTCCATCAGACTAGGAGATCAAATATCCTGATACACAGGATCAATCAGAGGTATGGACGTACTTTCTGAGGGAAAGTGCTCAAAGAATGGCTTGAAACGCTGGCCATTTGCTTTATAGATGTTGTTATTCCTTGGATTCAACAACTCGACAGTCCCATAAAGATAAATAGTTTTCACAAATGGTTTAACCCACCATTAGACCCTCTTAAAAACCCAAGTGGCCCAAATCTCTAACAAACAAAGAAGGCAAAATGAATCCCAAATGCACAAAGTGTGGTAGAAACCTCTTTACTAAATTCTACATGAGCCACAAATGGAACAAGGACTCACCCATCTTGAAAGATGATAAAAGGCTTGCCACACTTAGTGTTTACAAAAAAAATGATAAGAGAAATGGGCCACTTGGGTATGAAAGCCCAACTTTGAAATTTAACCCACTTGAGGATAGAAAATACAAATAGAGTGTGGTTTGAGCTCCTCTTGTCCATACATACATAAATGAAGAAATGGGGCTACCTCAAATGTGATTGAAGGCCCAAAAATCTAAAGTGGGCCCCACTCGCTACCATGGGCCCAACACTTGAAAAGAAAGGAAAGTTGAGAAGCATGGGAAGCATGAAAGAAAAGGAAATGACAAATGCACATGTGAGAATCCAAAATGAAGTTTTGGGCCCAACAAATACACCAAAGGCCCTAACTTCACTTTAGGCCCATTTTCTTACAAATCGGGCCCAACACAAGTGGGAAGAAAGAATGAGACTTTCCCATGCACACTTGATGGATGTGGAAAAGGTACTATTGAACACATGAAGAGAATTTGAAAGAAAGTGAAAGAAATAGGAGACTTGAAAGCTCCACTCCAATGCACCACCTTGATGCTTTAAACAAAGTCTTAAAGTCTCTCAAACTTGGGCCCACCACACCTCTTGGAAGGTACCTATATGAAAGGGAGAGAAGACGGACATGAGAAGGTGAAAAAAAAAGGATGAAAAAACAAAGGAAGTGGGTCATACCTTCACCACTCACCAATGAGACCACCTTGCTGTCCCAAGCTTCACTAAAGAGCCCCACCACTTTGAAGGAGGAAAGGGCCACCAAAAGAAAATAAAAAAACTTGAAGAAAAGGAAGAAAGTGAACAAGAGACAAGAGAAAGAGAAATGCACAAATGAGAGAGGGGCCATACCTCTGGATTTATACACAAAATGGGCTACCCCTATTATCCAAGCTATTGGAAAAATCAGTGGAAAAGGGGGCAGACAGGCGGCCACCAAAAGGCCATCCGTCCTTCGCCTCTTAACAAGATTTGACACCCTCCTATTCCTTAGGAAAAACTCCCCCTTTAGGAAGATGAATTGCAAGGAATCTCGTCCTTGTGTAAGATGGAAGTGATGGAAGAGAGAGAGAAAGAAAATGAAGAGAAATTGATAAAAATCTCATCTCTTGAGAAAATGATGAGCAAATGGGAAGATGATGTGGAAAAAAGGCTACATGAGGTTTTCAAAAGAAAAAAGAATTGACTTGGTCAAACATTGATCTCAGCCGTCCAAAGTAATGATCTGATGACCCCAGTCATCCTCAGAATACATTAAAAATTTCCAACCCTAATTTGTACATAGTTTAGGGTCCAAAGACCTTAAACTACGTCGGGATCAACATCCCGAGAGATTTTTAATAAAATCCATCATTTGTTCTCAACTACTCAAGGGGGGATCAGATAGATCGGATCTTTCGAAAAATAAAAAAAATGTGTCGTATCTGCATGTACAAAGTTTTGGTTCGAAGACCTTAAACTACACTGGGATTAACTTCTCGAGGGACTTTCTTGCTTTCAACAAAAAAAACTGGCATCAATCTCGGCCCCTCGAGTCAAGGTTCGATGACTCGGATCATTTCAAAAATACCAAAAATATTTTAAGCTTTCCATAAAAGCCGAAACCAATCTCGACCTCTCGAGTCAAGGTCTGAAACTTTTTAAAAAACAAACAAAAAATTTCAACTCTGATTATAACTGCATAGATCTATCCCCAGCTATCCAAAGACCTTAAACTACACTGGGATTAACTTCTCGGGGGCTTTCTTTCCTAACCTATTCCGAACATGGCTGACATTTGATTGTATGAGTGTTTGGAGTTCTCTAAACAGGTAAGGGATGAGGCGAGCAGAACCCTGTGATCCTGTTCGGGTTGAACACACCATGATAGACAACCTTGATTTGGAAGTCGTTGCTGAATCTGACGGATATTCCCTGTTCCTAAAACTCATGAAGGGGATTAAGGCAGTTGGGAGGTGAAGCGCACCTTCATGGAATTGTGAGCAGCATAAGACCCCAAACTGGATTGATAAAGGGAATGTGAGGATGTGGCTCATTTTGTGGCCGAAGGAGTCCGTCGGACGATACGTGGTCTATGTGCATTGCACATGAGGAACAGGCAACTTTGTGGGTGTGTTGACTGAAAACTCTCAAAATCCCCTTATCCAAAGATGTAAAACTACGACACTTAATTGTGTGAGGTTCGTCTTGCTTGCTGACGTAAAATGGATCGGGTGCCTTACTAGCAGTAGAAGCTAGAAGTGGATGAAAATTCCATACCTTTCCCTGCATTTTAGAAATCCAACAAAATACCAAAACATTGCAAAATCAGCTTTCAAAATCACAAAAAAACATTTCTTGTGTTTTCAATAACATTGATATTCATCCTGACCACTCAGGAAAAGATTTGGATAAGATATTCACAAAATCACAAAAATATTTCCTTTGTTTTCAATAACCAATCTCCATCCTGACCGCTCAGGTAAAGATTCGGATCAATACTTACAAAAATCATAAAAATTGTCACTATCCTCAGCAAAACACTTTAGGAGTCTCGAACTCCGCTCACTCACTTTACAGTTTGGGATGACTGATTCGATCACCCGTAAATTGGAATCTTGACCAAAACTGGCGACTAAACACCATCCTAATCACATCCATTCCCCAGAAGGGCATCTTGAGGTTACAACCTACAACCTCCTTCATCCATTTCCAGCAACAAAATGTTGGGATGATGGACTTGATCGACCATGGGTCGTGATCTTAACCAACCCGCTGACCAAACATCCACATTAAAAAGAAAATCTCCAGGGAAGCAAAACCCTACAAGCAATAAGCTCAAGTCCTCTACATCCCCAGCAAAAGCAAAATCATCAGACTAAAAGAGAATGAGCCAAATCATGCATCCATAATCAAATATGCATCCACATGCATCAGCATCCATCGCATCAATCATCATGTTTACCTGCTTTCAAAATAAAAGTCGATTAGCCAAAGATTCTGTTGTAGAATAAAGTTGGTCATCGAAGGAGTATAAGCAATATGTGATCAGCAAGCGCCTTTCTATAAAAGTCGTGACCAGAATACCTGATTAGCGAGCCTTCCCCACTTATACCTTGTATACCATCTCAGACCTCCGACCACCTATATATATATACGAGCAGCTCGACTCGTGGTCATTAAACGAGGCCATCTCTGAATGCGAGCAGCTCGGCTCATGGTTGTTAAACGAGGTCATCTTTGAATGCAAGCAGCTCGGCTCATGGTCGTTAAACGAGGCCACCTTCAAGCCCAAGTATTCATCGTCTTATAGTACCAGCAGCCCGTATAGACCGATTTTGGTTTATCTCTATTCATAGCTCCGAATCATGGGGGATATCCATCAAGAGACGTAATTAGATGGACATCTAGAGTGGTTAGGCCATCTCCTTATCCCCTGAAATCAGCAGTAATCTTAATGGCTTGTGTAATAGGATGGATCACCCAGATCTGTATAAATAGATGGTTCCAGATGATAAAGATACACAATCTCTAAACTTACGTTTCACACTTCATCTTACGATCAAGTCACCTCTGACTTAAGCTTCAGAGGGCCAACAGCTAAGCGCTGGCCATCCTTAGTTTTCTTCTTTGGATTTTAGGTTTGGAGGGGAGCTCACCTCGAGAAGGGCATATAATCGGAAGGAACCTGTTACCAGAATCTGACGTCAACAGATTGACGCCATCTGGGGGAAGGAGTATTCAATTCGTTCTCATCACCGATTGTATCCTCCCACTATGCCTCCTAAAAAGACGACTCACCCCTCCACTTCAAAGCAGACGTTACCCCCGCCAGACATCCCTGAGTTAGCTCTTAACCTCCCTCAGGCTGTTTTGACAGGGATTCCTCTAGCGGAGTCTAGCCAACCCATGCAAAACCCATTCCAAAAAAATTTCGGTGGTCATGATGGGGTAATGAGCTTCGTTGGGGATACCTCCTTACTCTTAAAGCTGGGCTTCAAACCCTATCCAATCGATTTGATCAACATTTCCCTGAATCACAGCAACCTCCAAAAGGACCGCCACTACAACCCGCACCTGCAGCTTCTAGACACTCTCTAGATCAACCACAAGCTCAACTCAATCCTCCTTCAAACCATATCCCTCATGGCAATCAAGTTTGTAATCAGCGTCCACAATCCATTCGCTCCAGCGCTTCCCGACAACGACAGCCTGAAGAACAACTCGATGACGAAATATCCAGTTATACTCTTCATTGGGAAGGGGACCTCATGAAACTCGCGGATTGCTTCAATCATGTCGAACAACATTCACTATGTCGATCCGACGGTCAGACCCCCCTTTTATTGGCGAAGTGATGGAGGCTCCTCTGCCTAAAAAATATCGGACGCCTAATATTGTCCCATATACTGGTATCGGCGATCCCCTTGAGCATCTGGAAACGTATAGATCCATTATGGAGTTGGAAGGGTGCAGCTCCGAAATTATGTGCAGGGCTTTCTCTTTAACCTTAAAAGACGCAACACGTACTTGGTTTCGGTGCTCTAAAGCCCCGATCCATTGAGTCCTTTTCTCAGTTATCAGATCTCTTTCTTTCCTGGTTTATGGGGAGCATCCGCCTCAAAAAACCCGTATCTCACCTATCAGATTTGAAACAGCAGCACGGAGAGACGATCAAAGAATTCACCATTCGATTCACGACGGAAGCAGTCCAAACCGAAGGTTATACAGAAGATAAGGGTCTCACTGCCCTTATAGCAGGTATTATGAGCGAACGATTTCGATTCGCCTTGGATAAAAACCTTCCTAAAACGATGATCGAATTCCAAGCCAAGGCTAAAAAATACATCAATGGTAAAGAAGTGGCCTTATCTCGCCATGGTGTCCACGAAAAAAAGTGAAAAGCTGAAGAAGTTTTCTCCAACAGACAGGAAATATCGACGTGATTGTTCTCCAAGGAGGCCTTATCCCGAGAAATATCGCAATTATACACCTCTCAATTGATCTCCTAAAAAGGTATTGATGGAGATCAAACACAATTCGTATGTTAAATGGCCCCCAAGGATCAAGTCGCATCCTGAAAAAAGAGACAAGAAGAAGTTCTGTTACTTCCACTAAGTCACGGGCATAAAACCCAAGATTGTATATCTCTCAAAGACCAGATTGAAGCCCTCATTCAAAAGGGACATCTCCACCATTATGTCGCACGACAGGATCGGTCGCCCAAAAAATCTAACACGTCAACACGTCATGACCACCAAAACCAGAGAAGGAATTCACCACAACGTTGTCCCTCACAAGAGGATACTGAACCAGCAGGGGAAATCTGAACTATTGCAGGTGGCCCGGCTTGCGGAGGAGATTCACTGGTGTTGGGGCTCAAATTTACACCCATTGTAAAACCACATCCCGTGGTCCATCAATAATGATTTGAATCAGTTTTGAGACCGGGAAAGCCCGGAAAATGCCAGTGCAATCCTAATCACTTGGTAGCGGCAAAAATCCGTAAATAGCATTTCAGAGCATAACTGGACATGCGGATCACCACCAAATGGTCCAGAACATCCTAAAACCCTTGACCTGCAAGTTTTGAAGTCATGCGGTGCATATCTTTACCTGCGCATCTCGAAATGCGTTTCATCCCTGCCTGGAGCTGACCAAAAAGGGTTGGTAAGCCTACAACTACGAT
This sequence comes from Liriodendron chinense, assembly GCA_003013855.2. Taxonomy (NCBI): domain Eukaryota; kingdom Viridiplantae; phylum Streptophyta; class Magnoliopsida; order Magnoliales; family Magnoliaceae; genus Liriodendron; species Liriodendron chinense. The sequence goes on from ML058362.1 coordinate 5,612,634, forward strand.
TTCAAAGTGGAACCAGACATCCGTACCACCGCCAAATGATCTAGAGCGCCCTAAAACCCTTAAATAGCAAGTTTGAAGTCCGTACGGTGCGTATTTCCATGTGCGCGCTCCCCTGAACAATGTTCTTATACAACGAGCTGACTCGGAGGCTCCAAATTAGGAAGTACCAAAATCTGCAACATCTGGACTTCCACACCCCATCCCGTTCATTTAGGAGGTCCATCCTAGCCTAGAAGTGGCTTGGCAATAGTGAGTGCATGCCCAGAAAAGGACGCTGTCCTCTGGAGGTCTCCCGTCGGAGCCTGAAATCCTGAAATATTCTAAGTACTGAAATCCTGAAATTTGGCTAAGTAGTAGAAAAAGCGCAGGCAAAGACATGCGCCCGGCTTTCCACCACATGCGCCCACACCCTATATTCGAAAGGAATCGATTCAAACACTTTTTCGAAAAGCGTCGAAAAATGTGGCGGAAAAGGACATGCGCCCGGACCCCGCAATCAGCACATGCACCCGGCTTTTCTTGCCACATGCGCCCGGCTTTACCAGCACATGCGTCGGGAAATATCCGCTAGGTCAGACCCGAACCGGATTCCACCCCTATAAATAGCAAGGTCACTTCATGTTCAAGGGGAGAAATCATCTTCTTCTGACCTCAGAGCGACAATGGATTCCCTCTTCGGAATCCCTCGTGGGAATCCCAAGTGCAGGGAAAATTTCTGAAATTCTCTAAGTGCTGGGCCACACGCGCTGGCTTTTCCTCACCGGGAAATGTAGAACTGCTGGCTCACATGCGCCCACTCTTTCCGGTGCTGGGAAAACTTGAAATTCCACTAAGTCTGAAGTGACATGCGCCCACTATTTGGGGCCAAGCGCATGTGCACTACCACATGCACCCGGAACTTGGAAAATCCCTCTCCCTTTCAAGTGTATGGCACACATGCGCCCGAGAGGTGCTCACATGCGCTCACCTCCTGCTCACATGCGCCCATGCACACCCCCTCCATGCGCCTGGATGCTGGTTGAAGGGGTGGACCTTCCATCGTGCGGCCCGCCTTCGATCAGGATCGGTTTTCGATCAAACCGCCTCTCCTAAATGCACACCGACGAGATCTTCCCCCTTGGATCGGATTCTCCAATGGTCAATGATAAATAGCCCAAATCAATGTTTTGATAAATAAATAAAACAACTAACACTTAGCCAATTTGACAGCTTCGAAAATCCTTCCGAAAGAGCCAAAACTGAGGAGAATCGGGCGGAATTGGACCGAGCCAGAGAGGAAAACTTTTCTTTTACATGACATGATACACCATAATCATGCACCGTGATGAGGTTATCCAATCTCAGGACCCTCGAATACCCTAATCAAGCGGTCAACAGGTCCATTATTTAGTCATTTTCAGCCCTGGGAAGTGCCCTGTCGGCTCGGAAATCGACTTATGCCAAGCGAATCGAAATGCGATCGCACCACGATCCTCGTGGACATAATTCACCCCTGTTTAAAGATGGTCATCGATGATATTCACCAATTGCCCTGATTAGATCGCAAACAGGTCCACTACTCAGTCATTTTCAGCCCTGAGAAATGCCCTGTTGGCTTGAAAACCGACTAATGCTAAGCAAATTGAAATGCAATCGCACCGTGATCCTCATGGACATAATCCACCCCTATTCAAAGACGGTTATCGATAATATTCACCGAATACCCTGATTAGATCGCAAACAGGTCCACACTTAGTCATTTTCAGCCCTTGGGAAGTGCCCTATTGGCTTGAAAATCGACTAATGCCAAATGGAATCAACCGCGATCTCAAAGACACCGAGGCAAAGCTAAAGCACTCAGGATATCAAACAGCCTAGTTAAACATTTATAGGGCACCGATCCCCATCATTCATAAAAAAATGGCATGAACGGGAACCCATCGGACCCGATACTTAGCCATTTGCGGGCATCAGAAACAGCCGATCCAGCCTATTGAATTTCAATCATCAAAAGATCTTGGCTCTATAAAGCCTATTTGATCTCAAGATCATTGAAAATACTCAAAAGAAAGAGTGTTCTCGAAGACGAGTCGTCCGACTCCAGAAGAAACACATTTACTTTACTGTACAAAGCTCCATTCATCCCGGACAAAGGTCCGATGCTAAACCTAAGGGGTTATGGTTACCAAGAGAAACCACAAACAAAAGAGTTCTAACTAAGCTTGAAACATCCTGGTATGGATTGCCATTATGAGAAAGACAGTCGATGCCCTACCTATCGACAACGGGTTCGTTGGTTGAGCTGATGAGGCAGTTGCGGATTGCTTTCTTAAGGTCACCTGTTCACAGTAACAGGCGCAGGCTTTAGTTATGCCGACCAACATTTCGATGTTCGTGTATTCCAACGGTCACCTGTTCATAGTAACAGGCGCGGGCCCAGAGTTGCACCACTCGATTAAAAACTTCGTTCGGAAACGTTGCGAAGTGCTTTCCTAAGGTCACCCGTCATAAAAATACAGGCGCGGGCCTTGGGTTATGTCGACCAACATTCGATGTCCATGTATTCCAGCGGTCACCTGTTCACAGTAACAGGCGCGGGCCTAGAGTTGCACTACTCGAATCCTGATAGTCTCTCAACCAGGACAATCCGAAAGAAAATGGGACATAGACATCCGACTTGTCTGAGAAATGTCGTGTAACACCTCGTACTTTTCTGTGCACGGGTGTTACCACGAGAATCCAAATTACATATGTATGTATAATGCCCTGACCCTTCCGTACTTCTTTCGTCAATGTGTGTGTGCAACGTTTGGCGCCCCTGGCAGCCCCCGGACTGGCCGTGCGTAATTCGCACCCAAATGACTGAAGCCTTGATACCTCAAAACCTCTTTCATATCGACCGCATCGTAGTTGCGGTCGCAATGGTGAAAACGATGAGTCAATCTGAGACTCGAGCGCGAAGATATGCCCGTTTGATCAAAACCATATAAACTATGTAGTTTGCTTGTGGTCCACCTGCGTGGGCCCACCCATGTGAGACCCACTCCACAGTCTCATAGGCAATCATCTCCCTTTCCTTAACATGATTGCAATAAGTACTAAAATAAATAAATAAAAAGTAATAATATATAATAAAGATGAAAAGAAAGAAAGAAATAAAACAAATTAATAAAAAAAATTAAAAAAAAAGAGGAGAAGTAATGATGACCAACATCTCACCCCATGCATCCCCACTCCTCCCACGTCAACCCCCCTTGCTTCATTAATTAGAGAGAGAGAGAGAGAGAGAGAGAGAGAGAGAGAGGTTATAAAGAGAGGAGAGGGAGAGAAACGGTTCACACCCTCTCTTCCCTTGTTCCTTCACTTAAGCTCCATCCATCCATTAGTTGCTTGTGAAAGATCTTGGCTATTGACTTCAACCTTTGGATTAGGTATGCACACTTATCCTATCTCTCTCTTTTCCTTTGGTGTCCTTTCTCTTTGATCACTTGATTCCCAAAAATCTGGTGGATCCATTCGTCAGGTGGGCCACATCATCAAATACAAGATGAGGATTGTATTTGTGCCATTTAAATCTCATGGGACACCCATAATGTATGGTTGAGATCCACCACGTTCATCTGATTTAACAGGCCATTTTATAACACGACCAAAAAAGTTTCAGGCCGAACCAAGTTTCTGGTGGGCTGCATCGTTGGAATTAGTGGCAGTCATTAATTTATTTAAAAAGCTTAAATGAGGTATTTTGATTTTCATCTAACTATGTCTTAGGGGATCATATGGGCCACAAGGATGTGGCCAACCCAATGGACGGATTAGATTTCCCAAGTGGGCCCCCCCTTGATAAATAAGAGAAAGGAAGAAAAAATAAATAAACAAAAAAAAGGACATGAACGTCCAGACGCTGGACGTTCACAGCGTCAGAGACGCTGGAACTGTCTAGCGTCCGAACTGTTTGAATGGGGTCCCCACTCGTGGGACCCACCTTGATGTTTGTGTTCCATCCACGCCGTCCATTTGTTTTCCCATATCATTTTAAGGCCAGGGCCCAAGAATGAACCAGATCCAAATCTTAAGCGGACCGCATCACATGAAACAGTGGGGGAGAATGGTGCCTACTGCTGAGCCTTCTTCGGCCCACCCTGAGGTTTGTAGCCCACGTAACGTACCCAATATTGGGCTCATTAGGTCCCCAATGAGCTGAAGAATCCTATGGATGGGGTGGATCATACTAATGTGGGCCCCACTTGAAATAAACAAAGAAAAGAAAAAAAAAAGAAATAAAGAAAAAGAAGAAGGAGAGGCGTCGCTGACGCTGGGCGTACCAGCGTCCATGGACGCTAGGCTCGCTGCCCAGCTGGTGGCCCACTGTATGGGTCCCACCATGATGCGGGTGCTATATCCACACCGTCCATCCATTTGAGGAGATCGTTTTAGGGCATGGTCTGAAGAATGAGACAGATCCAAATCTCCAGTGGACCCCACTTGAGAGAAAACAGTAGGGACAGTGACCCTTACCGTTGAAACCCTCCTATGGCCCACCATGACGTTTATTTGAGATCCAACCTATTCATAATTCCACACACGTGTGGAAGAGGGAAAACAAAATGTCAGCTTGATCGAAAACTGAGTTGGGCCCACCTAGAATGTATGTGCCTTATCTATTACGTCTGTATGTTTTTCCAGCTCATTTTAGTGCTGAGCCCAAAATTTAAGCATATCCAAATGTCAAGTGGACCATGCCGCGGGAAACAGTGGGAATAATGATTTCCACAATTGAAACCTTCCTAGGCCCTACAGTGATGTTTATTTGTCATCCAACCTGTACATAAGATCACATGGATATGGATGGAGGGGAAAACACAAATATCTACTTGATTCCAAAACTTTCTAAGACCCAGTTGGGTACCAAGCAGCCCAACGGGTGGCCCACCCTGTGGGATCCAACTTGATGTATGTGTTTAATCCTCGCTGTCCATCTGTTCCTCCAGCTTATTCTAGGGCGGGGGCTGAAAAATGAAGAAGATCCAGATCTCAAGTGGGCCGTGCCAGAAGAAACAATAAAGACCGTTGAATTTTAGTGTTTTGGGCCATGTTTGGTTGTCCTTGGTGGGCCCCATGTGGGAGCAATGTAAAAACCACCATTTGGACCTTGAATACTGTATGTGTGGCTACAATAATGACATTTTACTTGGGCCAAAGCGGACCCCACATGATCAGAAATTAAGTTCCAAAATGGGGTCGGGCAAGGTTGTGCAGGAATTTCTGTGCAGAAATTCCAAGTGCTCATGTTTGGCCCCGCACCAAAAAATATTTATACATATCCAGCAGGCCCTACCTTATGGGTTTTAGAGACCATGCATGGGTCTACCAGAGGGACTTGACAACACGCCAAAAGGTGATCCCGTTTGATGGTGGGACGTGCCCAAAGTTGGGCCAAAATCATTTCTGCACTACCATTTCTGCACAACTCCAAGTACCCATGTTTGGGCCTTTGTAAAAACTTGTACACATGCAAACAAAGGGATCCGCCTTATGAGTTTTGAAGACCATACATTGGTCTGTGAAGTGGTCATTTTATTTCTCTAGAAGATGGCCCCCTGTGATCACAAATTGGACCCAAACTTAGCCCAAAACCATTTATGCATGTAAAGTCTCTTTAATTAAAACTCTACGTGGGGTCATATCCATATAACCCACCACCTTCTTAAAGTATTAAATAAGTCATTTAAACCCTAAAACTTGAATTTAGAGCCACCACCATAGGGTTGATCTTAACCGTATAAATTATGGATATGACAATCTAACCGCATAAATGGTCTAAAATATGGTAGGGTCGAATTTTAGCGAGCATGTATATGCTTCAAGCAACATTGAAAGATGCTTCGATTCTTAAGGTGATGATTCCTCCCCTTAAGCTTTCCACTTTCATGTTAATTAAGTAATAATTTTATTTATATATGACTGAAAATTTTACTCTGTCTCATGATTACCTCTGCTATTTGATTTTGCTATAAATCATATGTTTAATCTTGCTATATGTGCATTTCTTTATGACTGTGAATTATTTACGAATTTTGGAATTGTCGTTTTCATTCCTCATGTTTGGAATATGAAAGTGGAATGTGAATTTGAATGGTTGCGATCACCTATATTTGATGGGACCTTAAACTGGTGGCCTTTGGAAGCGATTTATTGGAAAGATTCCTAATGGTGTCCTTAGATGGAATTGTTGGACTAAATGTTAAATGAGTTGAGATCTTGAGTATGCCCCTAGCTGGACTAGTATGGAAATATTTTTGAGGATGTCCTTATATGGACTCGTTGGGCTGAATATCTTATTGAGATGAGTTGTTGGGATTCCCGATGGACTTGATGGACCAATGGTCCTGTGAGATAAATGATTGATTATGTCCCTAGTTGGACTCGTGTGGAAATATTTTGGAAAATTATTGTGATGAAAGGCCACTAGTTGTAAGGGGATGTGATAATTGGTTTGGTTGTAAATTGGAATAATAATGGTTGGTTTAATCATGCATACCATGGCACAGACGGGACGTGTGGTAACGAGCCATATTACCGTCGAGTGGTCTGGTTGCTGAGAGCACGTACCCTCGAGGTATTTTCGTTGGCTCTAGACCACCATAGAGTGTGTCATTCACTGAGAGCACGTACCTTTGGTGGGGCCGATGTGTGTCCTTAGTGACTTCCGGATCACCAATTGATGAATTTGCATTGTGGGGCTGATGTGTGTCCTTAGTGACTTCCAAACCACATTTTCCAGCTGGATGTGCATCCCCAGGCTGAGGGACATGTGCATGCATTCATGCATTTAAGAAAGACTGCATCATGGATGTTTTGTACATTTTTTTTTATTTCTTCTTGATTAATGTGTTGGTGTGTAATCTTGAGGGGACCTCACACTGAGCTGGCCACTCATGCTGTTATATTTCAACCGTATAGTTGGTGCAGGTGATTTGAATAATGTACTAGTTATACTGGAATGGAGCAGGATGCTCAGGTTATACTGATGTCATGGATCAAAGAGCCGTGTTTAATGGTTGCTTCTTTAAATTTTGTATATAATTGTAATTGTTTATTGGTGTATTCTGAATTAAATTTGAGATATTCGGTTTGTATAAGCTTTATGGGCACCACTCTGCGATATTTGTTGTATCTTTCCTATATGCATAGTTTGTTTTCTTCCGCGGTGAATACCCTTCTTGGAATGACAGTTGAAAATGAACTAAAATGTGGGTTTTCTTCATAGGCTAACGCCCGGGTTTTTGATACTCGAGTCTAGAACTCGGGTCGCGAAAATCCCGGGCGTTACATGTGGTTCAGTCCATAACAAGAAAACAAATAGGTCTATATGACCATGAACTCATGACCATAATTCCTGACGATTTAAATTACTTGCTCGATCTATTCGGGCTTTCTTTCTAACTTCCATCTATTATAAAACTACATTCATAGTGGAATCTTGTCGCTTTGTTCCGTGGTTTTCTCCCACAAGGGTTTCCACGTAAAAATCTTTATGTTGTTTGTGATTTATTTCATTTACATTCCTACTCTCATAATGCTTTATTTAACTTATCTATAATGTATGCATTAATTTACTTTTGCCTTTTAATCAAGGGTGATTGTTAATGTCAGATTTTGTAACGAGATCCTCCGGCTTTTCTCCTTCACTCCAGCAGGGATTTTCACCACCAGACCTGAAAGAAGACAGATAGCAACTAAGGGTGGCTGGGGTCCAGCCGTTAGCCCTCCGATGCTTAAGTCAGACCAAGGAAGGAAAGAAGAGGCACCAGGCAAAACAAGGCAGGGATTGAATATATTGTATGCGTACATTTCTCTTAATGGAGTCACCCCCTTTATATAGATCTGAAGCAACCCAATTTGTTACGTAAGATATCAAAATCCCGATGATGTCGCGTACGATACCGAAATCTCGCTGATTTCGTGGGACAAGATCCTTATTCTTAGAGGCAAGATCTAACCCGATGACTTCTTCCGGTAATCACAGTTTTTTGATAGCAATCCCCTGAGATTCGAAACCACCAGAGAAGATAAGCCCAAAAACCGACCTATGCGGACTGCCGATCGGCGCAGTAATAGTGCTGATTGCTCGTAGTTGGAGTCATAGCTACCGAAAAGGAAGGAGACGCCGAAAGGGTGAAGACCGCCGTGCTGGGTGTAACTCTGCTTGGTGTCGCAGAGGGATTGACCAAGCCGCTCGACGGGAACCGGGTGCTTGAAGTATGAAGACCATCCAAACCAAAAACGAAGACTCAGGACTATTCTGATGTCGGGAGCTGCTTGTGTCAGGGATGCTCACATTCGTGAGGTACGACCCCTTCTGACGAGCCCGAGCAGAGCTGCTCGCATCCGGGAGATGCGACCTCTTCTAAAGAACACGAGCCGTGCTGCTCGCATACGGGATATGCGACCCCTCTTCGCGAGCACGAGCTTGACTGCTCGCATACGGGAGATGCGACCACTTCTGACAAGCACGAGCCGTGCTGCTCGCATACGGGATATGCGACCACTTCTGACGAGCCCGAGCTGTGCTGCTCGCATACGGGATATGCGACCACTTCTGACGAGCACGAGCCGCGCTGCTCGCATACGGGATATGCGACCACTTCTGACGAGCACGAGCCGTGCTGCTCGCATACGGGATATGCGACCACTTCTGATGAGCCCGAGCTTGACTGCTTGCATTCATTATGGCCTCGATCCTGCACTTCTCGATAGACTATATTTGCCTACAACAGATGCCCCCCAAACCCTTGGTATTTGAGGAACTATGCCAAGGGTTTGCTAGTGCTGACAGCTGGGAGACAATCGCGCATGATTCACTTAACGTGCTTCCGCATTTATGATGGCCAGCTTTCGCGCAGCTTTTTCCGCCGCCAGAGATGAAGCGTCGGGCGCCACGTGTTTCCGTATTTAATGCTATCGTCCATTCGTCTGGTGCGCCGGATGAGAAGCTGTCGCGTGTCCAGCAAATCAAACGGAATGATTGCGTATAAATACCGGACTTAGAGAAATTCCTTCATTTCCGAATTCCATTGCTGCGAGGTTTTCTTCTTCTTCTTCCTTCTCTATTCCGGAGTAAAAAACCTCTTTACAGAGGTAGCCTTCTTTCTTTTTCCTCATTCATTTCTTCCTCCCATCTCCCTTTTATAATGGCGGAACTCTCTGACGAAGAGATTGCTCCTCTGGGAGATGAAACCCCTGACTCCTCCGAATCCAATAACGCCAGGGTACCGGCTGGGAGATATTCCGCCTTCGGTTACTCTTCCATCTTGACGGAGGAAAGACTCTCTAACCTTAGAGAGGTTTATAGGGTCCCAGACTCTGTTTTATTCAGATTACCTGAGAGAGGGGAGACAGCCGATGCACCACCACCTGGGTGTGTGGCTGTTTACGAATACTTCTTCAAAGTGGGCGTACGTCTTCCCCTCCACCCCTTTATTCGAAACTTCCTCCGTCTCTACAAGATTGCCCCGGGCCAACTTATAGTTAACGGCTGGCGGGTTCTTCTGAGTGCTTTCATCCTTTGGAAGCAGGCGGGTAACGAGGAGTTAACCGCTCAGGAATTTTTGAGGTTATTCCAGTTGAAGAAGGCGCTAGCTAACGAGGGTTGGTACTACCTCTGCTTCTGGCACCGGAATAACTTCATTTTGGGGAACCCTTCTTCCAACTGCCCGGGATGGAGAAAGAAGTGGTTCTATGTCTCCGGAAACTGGGAGTCCGAAATGGGCTCTGACCCCAAAGGCCATAACATTAATCGCCATTTTGGCGAAGGTGGGTCAAGTGCTCATTTATTTGTCCGACAGAAACAATAACTTTACTACTTTGACGATTTAACGGACCTTCTATTTTGCTCATAGGAATCCCAATTGGTGTGAAGCCCAATCTGCGAGGAGGGCTCAACGAGAAACTTGTCAAGGTCTACAAGCTCCCTGCGGCTGCACGCCACGTCAACGCTGCTCTAGAGCCTCACTGTCTCAGTGCAGCGGGTTTAATCTCTCAAGACGAAATGGCGAACGTGGGAGACAAAAGAGGTGCACTGGGGGCACTTCCCCGTCTGAAGGGCGCAGCCTCGAAGAGGCAAAAGAAGACTGCGGGGGGTCCTTCTAATGCGCCCACTCCCGCAGAGGGGTCTGCTCGCGGTCCTCAATTGCGAGGGATCGGTTCGGGTGGGGTCGCTACGACTTCTCGTACGACCACGACCCCTCTGGTTATCGCGACCCCTCTATCTGCCGTGCCCCCTCCGGCTACTGCGACTCCACCGCCAGGTGCTCGCGGCCAGCCGGTGATCGAAGTCGTCGATAATTCGCCGAAAGGCGATCGGAGGGAGGGGGGCCTCCCTCCTAAGGATATGAGATGCGAGCCTACTGGTGCTCGCGAGTCTGCGACGCCCTCTATGGGTGCTGTGAGTGCTCGCGAGACGGGCTCTGGCGAGATGGTGGTGGCCCAACCTTCCGGGTCGGGGGTTTTTGTTATCCCCCGCACTTGCATCCTGTATGCAAGTTTATGTTTGATAACATTCCCCCCAACTCCTTCGAGAGTTTGCCTGATCCAAGTCCAGAGGCTCTCTCTACTGATATTGGAGTGAGGCTGGTTCAGGTAACAGCCTTTTTCCTTTCTACCAATCTCTTCAGGATTTTATTAGATGACTAGCAATCTAATCCTTTTTCTTTATTTGTTTCAGAGCCTGGATCTCACACTCCGCGTTAGGCGGGATGTCGAAGCAGCCCGCCGCAGCGTGGAGGATGTGGAGAAGAAGAAGAAGACTATGGAAGCCGAGGTCCAAGGGAGGGACCGTTTGGTGAAGGCCTTGGAGGTTCAGATCTCCAAGCTGGACGAAGAGAAGAAAATTCTCCTTGTCAAGATCCAATCCCTGACTGAGCGCTTTCAGTCAGTGGACCTCCAACTCGCAAAGTTTCAAGAAATCCATACCAAGAGCGAGAAGGAGAAGGAGATCTTCCGTCAGGACAAGATCCAGCTTGAGGGATGGCTCAAGGATGCGCGGACCAAGCTCGAGGAGACCCAAAAGAAGCTCGAGGAAGCCCAGAAGGAGCTCAAGGAAGCCCAGCAGCAACTTCACCAGTTGAAGGATGATTCCATCCACTGGGAAGAGGAGCGAGTGGCCCTCGTTCAAATGATATTTGATGAGGGTCCTCGCGCAGTTCAGGAGTTCTGGACTTCTCCACTTTACGATGAGGAGCGGTACGATGCGTATATCGCTGGTCGCGATTTCGCGGTCAGAGTTATGCAGATGATCGCTCCAACTTTTAACGTTGAGGAGTTCGACAGGGTGGCATTCGAGGTTGCAGCTAAGGAACGGGCTGCCGCTGAGAACGAAGCCACTGAGGCAACAGATGCCGCTCCTGCTCCTGAGGCTGAGAGCGCGAGCTTGCGCAAGATGAGGATGACCAACCTTGACCTCGGCAGCTTCCTATATCATGTATATTTTTCCTTTTTTTTTTTTGAAGAAATCTGTAATTGTCTCGACCTTTTGGTCTTTTTGAATGAATATCCATTTCTGTAATGTATTCTCCTTTTCTTTCATTTTTTGCTTTATGTTGATCTCAAATGGATTCATCAGAGATGCGACCCTTTAATTCGAGCACGAGCTGCGCTGCTCGCATTAGGGTGTATGACCACAATTCGAGCGCGAGCTGTGGTGCTCGCAATTAAGGTGTACGACTGCGATTCGAGCCCGAGCTACGGTGCTCGCGATTAGGGTATATGACTACGATCCCCTAATTCGAGCACGAGCTGTGGTGCTCGCATTCCGGAGTGCGATCCCTCCTCTCACCAGTCGCGAGCAACTAACTCATGAGAAAATGAATTAGACTCAATTCGGGGGTCGTGTGACCGTGTCCGCGTTGAGATAGACTGATCTATCGATTGAGATTTTGATTCTACCAAGGGCAGAAGGTTGGTCAAGAGATGGTATACATTCTCTTCGGGGCTATTCAGGTCCATGTAAATGGAGAAGCAACCAACTAGTAACGATTTCAGTCCTACCAAAGGTAGGCAATTGGCCAAGAGGATGTGTAAGCACTCTCTTCAGGGCTATTCAGGTCCATATAAATGGAGTAGCGGCCAAAAGATATCTTTCACTTTATTCATAAAATGTTATAATAAACTACATCGAATCTAGGGGTATTATCGTAGCAAATGCTCCACGTGCCAAGGGCGACGTACAGGCTTCCCTTGCATGTCTTCAAGATAATAAGTACCGGGTCGCACAACCCTAATAACCCGATACGGGCCTTCCCAATTCGGATCCAATGAACGAGCAGGAACTCCAAGATTTTGCCTTAGGACCAAATCTTCTAGCTGGAAGGATCTAGGCCGAACCTTCGCATTCTGATAACGAGCAATACGTTGTTGATATGCTGCCACTCGTACTTGGGAAGCATTTCTTCGCTCTTCCAAGAGATTGAGATGAAGTCGGAGGTTTTCCTGATTACTCGCAGGGTCATACTGCTCGATCCGATATGAGGGCACTTGAATTTCCACTGGTACCACTGCGTCGACACCAAATGCTAAGGAGAAAGGGGTTTCACCTGTTGATGTACAAGCCGTGCTTCTATAGGCCCATAATACCTCTGGCAGAAGTTCTGGCCACACCCCTTTACATTCACCTAGCTTGGTCTTCAAATGATGCTTTATGATCTTATTCACTACCTCGACCTGCCCATTCGCCTGAGGATGATACGGAGAAGTGCAGAGATTACGTATCTTCCATTTTTCGCAAAATTCATCAAAGGTTACGTTGTCGAACTGCGTTCCGTTATCGATAATTATAGTGTGGGGGAGTCCGAAACGGCATATGATATTTCTCCATATAAACTTAGTAGTTTGTTTCTCAGTGATCTTGGCTAATGGTTCTGCCTCGGCCCATTTGGTGAAATAATCAACCGCCACGATCGCGAACCTATTCTGTCCCTTTCCCATGAGTAGGGGCCCGATGATATCGATCCCCCACTGAGCAAAAGGCCAAGGGCTATCAACTGGGGTCATCCGCTCGGACGGTACATGAGATATAGGTAGATATCGTTGACAGCATTTTTTAGAAAATTCGATGGCGTCTGCTTTCATAGTGGGCCAATAATATCCTTGCCTCATCACTTTATATGCTAGGGATCGCCCCCTGGGATGGTTACCACATGCCCCCTGGTGTACTTCATCTAGAACACGAAGTGCTTCTTCTGGATTAAGACACCTTAAATAAGGCAAGGAGAAGCTATTTCGCAACAATATTCCATCTTGCAAGGTGTACCTGGCAGCTCGAAGCCGAATTTGTCTTGTAGCTTTCTTGTCTTCTGGTAGGTATCCGTCTCTGAGATAAAGAATGATAGGATCCATCCAACATGGAGACGATTGTACCGATATTACTTGCTCGAGAGTCACTTGGTCGATACTCAAGTTCTGACGGTGCTCGATGGGGATCGAACGTGATAACTCCGATTCTGGTGCAGAGGCGAGCTTTGCCAAGGAATCAGCAAGTTGGTTTTGCTCGCGAGGAATATGAATTATTTTATAAGTCTGTAGTTTGGCGAGCAGGATGAGGACACGAGACTTGTATAGGGCCATTCTTTCTTCTTTGGCTTCGAATTCACCAAGAACTTGGTTGACAATGAGCTGGGAGTCGCTATGAATTATCAAATTCTGGACTGCGAGGACAATGGCCAGTTCGAGGCCAACAATCAGGGCCTCATATTCTGCTTCATTATTGGAGATGCGTGATTCGAAACGCAGAGCATATTGAAAATGCGACCCGTCGGGAGCCACTAAAATCAGGCCCGCTCCGCTGCCAGTGGCCCGCGACGACCCGTCCACGAAGAGTGACCAAGGAGGCTGGTCGCTGGTCGTGATATTATCTTCAGAAGAATATGTAAATTCAGCGATGAAGTCAGCCACGGCCTGGCCCTTGACTGCGGTCCTAGGACAGAATGAGATATCATGCTCACTGATCTCGACCGCCCATTTAGTTAAGCGCCCGGAAGCCTCAGGTTTTTGAAGGACTTGTCGTAGTGGATGATTTGTTGGTACTAAAATAGCATGGGCTTCAAAGTATGGTCGCAGTTTTCGAGCTGCCGTGACTAAGGCTAGGGCCAGCTTCTCCATATCAGAATACCTAGTTTCTGCATCGACCATTGCTCGACTGATATAATAAACGGGCCTTTGCACCCCGGAATCTTCTCTTATTAAAGCGGCGCTAACGGCCGTGGAAGACACAGATAAATAAAGAATGAGTTGCTCATGTGCTATAGGTTTAGATAAAATGGGGGGAGTGCTCATGTATTGCTTCAGTTGTTGAAAAGCTTCTTCACACTGAGGTGTCCACTTCCAATCAGACTTGGCCGTTGCACGAAGGAGTTTGAAGAAGGGCAAGCACTTGTCAGATGCTCGCGAGATGAACCTGTTCAATGATGCGATGCGACCAGCCAGACGCTGGACATCCTTCAGAGTAACGGGGGATTTCATCTCTATCAATGCTTTAATCTTTTCGGGATTCGCCTCAATTCCACGCTGGCTAACCATGAACCCAAGAAATTTCCCTGCAGACACTCCAAACGCGCATTTTTCTGGGTTCAATTTCATTTGATACTTCCTCATCAGATCAAAGGCTTCTTGAAGATCAGAAATGTGATCATCTTCAATGATGCTTTTCACGAGCATATCGTCAACATAAACTTCCATATTCCTACCGATTTGAGCAGCGAATATTTTGTTGACAAGACGTTAGTAAGTGGCCCCTGCATTTTTAAGACCGAACGGCATTACCTGGTAGCAATAGAGTCCTCGATCTGTGATGAAGGCAGTATGCTGGCTATCAGGTGGATGCATCATAATCTGGTTGTAACCAGAATAAGCATCCATAAAGCTGAGGAGAGCATGTCCAGCTGTTGAGTCGACCAACTGGTCGATCCGTGGTGTCGGAAAGCTATCTTTGGGACATGCTTTGTTCAAGTCTGAATAGTCGACGCACATCCTCCATTTGCCATTAGCTTTCCGGACGAGAACTACGTTCGCGACCCACTCTGGGTAGTCAACTTCTTTTATGAAATTAGCCGCGAGCAGCTTCTCAACTTCAGTTTTGATTGCCATTTGTCTTTCTGCAGTAAAGGCACGTCGACGCTGATGTACGGGTTTATGCTTCGGGTCAATGTTAAGACGATGTGCGATGACATTGGGATCGATGCCTGGCATATCTTTATGAGACCAAGCAAACACGTCCTGGTATTCAGTAAGGAAACAGATCAAATCTTCACGGTGGACATTGGTTAAGGAGGACCCGATGTACACGATCTTAGACGGGTCGTCTTCGGTCAGGTGGATCACCACTGTTTCCTCCCCCGGAGTTCCTGACTTCAGAGCATTTTCTCTCGGATCCAACGAGGTGGTGGAGGGATCGTTGGGTAAACCTTGAGCTATTTCCATGACGGGTGTCGCTTAAGCCTTCTTTCGATCTTGGAGGGCTATCTGGTAACAGGACCGTGCCTCCTGCTGACTTCCTCGTACGACCCCGATGCCATTTGGGGTAGAAAATTTAACACATAGATATGAAGGGTGCAAGGCCGCTCCAACCTTAGTTAGAGACGGCCGCCCCAAAATGGCGTTATATGCTGATTTTCAATCCACGACGAGGAAGTTTACGAAGACGGTGGTCTTCGCTGGACTCTCTCCAAAAGTAACTGGGAGATCGATGCTTCCTTCAGGTGTTACTACCTCTCCTCCAAAGCCGACGAGGGGGGTCGATACTGGCTTGAGGAGGCTTCTGGCTAGTGCCATTTTGTTGAAAGCCTCCAAGTACAGAATATCGGCTGAGCTACCTGTATCCATCATAATTCGATGAGTCAGATAATTTGATACCTTCAATGTGACTACGATGGAATCTTCATGAGGGAAGTGAATTCCCGCTGCATCTTCGAGGGTGAAAGAAATTGGAGGATGGCTCGCTTTTGATGAGCTGGACGTCTGTTCCAGCCAATAGATTTGCTGGGGTTCTTTGGACGCCTTTCGAGCGTATGCTTTTCTTGAAGCTTGAGAGTCACCCCCGCAAGCTGGTCCCCCGACGATAGTGCGAATTTCTCTCGTGGGCTCAGCGTCCTCTTGGTCGGTTTGATGATGAAGCGGTTCCTTTTGGCGAGATGAGGTCTTCGCCCTTTCTGGTGATCGATTTTTACGAGCAACATAATCCTGGAGATGGCCTTTTCGAATAAGGGCTTCGATATGGTCTCGTAGAGAGATGCAGTCCTGGGTCCTATGCCCGTGATCTTTGTGGAAGTAACAGAACTTGCTCTTGTCCCTCTTCTCGGGATCGGATTTGATCTTTGCAGGCCACTTCACATATGGCTTGTGTTTAATCTCCATTAGAACCTTTTCAGGAGACCGATTAAGAGGAGTGTAGTTATGATATTTACCAGAGTAAGGCTTCCTGGGAGAATGATCGCGCTGATCATGACGGTATTTCTTATCTGTAGAAGAGGTTCCTTCTGGCTTGCGTTTCTTACTTTGTACTCCATGGCATGTCAATGCGACTTCTTCTGCATTGATATATTTCTGAGCTTTGGCTTGGAATTCTGCCATAGTTTTTGGCGGGCTTTTATCTAAGGCAAACCTGAATTTCTCACTCGTTATTCCAGCAATGAGGGCTGTAAGACCCTTTTCTTCAGTGTAACCCTCAGTTTGAACAGCTTCGGCAGTGAACCGTACCGTGAACTCCTTTATTGTCTCCCCATGCTGCTGTTTCAGATTCATCAGATGGGAGGCTGGCTTCTTAATGCGGATACTTCCCATGAATTGAGAAAGGAATATCTCCGATAATTGGGAAAAGGAACTGATGGAACGGGGTTTTAACCCCCGGAACCACGTACGAGCTGCTTCCTTTAATGTTAGGGGAAAAGCCCTACACATGATTTCTGAACCATGTCCCACCAACTCCATGAGGAACCTGTATGTTTCCAGATGTTCAAGGGGGTCGCCAATGCCTGTGTACGGAGCGATAACAGGCGCTCGATACTTTCTGGGTAACGGGGCTTCCATGACCTCGCTGGTGAAGGGAGATTCAGATTGATGTATCGCCGCCATGACGGCAGATGGCCGATTTGCCTGGTATCGCTGTTCCATGACATCAAAACGATCATGGATTCTTTTGAGATCTCCTTCCCATGGTAGGGTATAGCTAGATGTTTCGGCGGTGGAGCCCTGCGGTTGAGGTTGTCGAGACGAACTGGAATGTATAGAATGTGGAGACGGCACGGGGGGATGGCTGCCAAGTGGTGGGACCTGTGGTTCATCCATAGAATGTCTGGAGGCTACCGGTATGGATTGCGGTGGTAACCCTTCGGAGGGTTGTCTCTGCGGTTCAGGGAAGTGCTGATCAAGCCGATTTGACAGCGCCTGAACTCTGGTGTTTAGAGTTAGGAGAGTGTTTCCGAGGAAACGTAGGACATCATCTTGATTTCCAGAGGCCTCCAATAATGGGTTTGTTGATGGCATATTCGGGGCTCCTGGAGGGATATTCGTCGGAGCAGGTGGGAGGGAAGGTACGGATTCCATCTCATCAGGCGGAGGTGGTGCTTGCCTTGAAGTTGAAGGATGAACAGCCTTTTTAGGGGGCATCGCCGAAGGATTTTGATCGGTGGTTAGAACGATTGATTTTGACGATCGAGTCGTTCCCACAGACGGCGCCAAACTGTTAATGTCAGATTTTGTAACGAGATCCTCCGGCTTTTCTCCTTCACTCCAGCAGGGATTTTCACCACCAGACCTGAAAGAAGACAGATAGCAACTAAGGGTGGCTGGGGTCCAGCCGTTAGCCCTCCGATGCTTAAGTCAGACCAAGGAAGGAAAGAAGAGGCACCAGGCAAAACAAGGCAGGGATTGAATATATTGTATGCGTACCTTTCTCTTAATGGAGTCACCCCCTTTATATAGATCTGAAGCAACCCAATTTGTTACGTAAGATATCAAAATCCCGATGATGTCGCGTACGATACCGAAATCTCGCTGATTTCGTGGGACAAGATCCTTATTCTTAGAGGCAAGATCTAACCCGATGACTTCTTCCGGTAATCACGTTTTTTGATAGCAATCCCCTGAGATTCGGAACCACCAGAGAAGATAAGCCCAAAAACCGACCTATGCGGACTGCCGATCGGCGCAGTAATAGTGTTGATTGCTCGTAGTTGGAGTCATAGCTACCGAAAAGGAAGGAGACGCCGAAAGGGTGAAGACCGCCGTGCTGGGTGTAACTCTGCTTGGTGTCGCAGAGGGATTGACCAAGCCGCTCGACGGGAACCGGGTGCTTGAAGTATGAAGAACATCCAAACCAAAAACGAAGACTCAGGACTATTCTGATGTCGGGAGCTGCTTGTGTCAGGGATGCTCACATTCGTGAGGTACGACCCCTTCTGACGAGCCCGAGCAGAGCTGCTCGCATCCGGGAGATGCGACCTCTTCTAAAGAACACGAGCCGTGCTGCTCGCATACGGGATATGCGACCACTTCTGACGAGCCCGAGCTGTGCTACTCGCATACGGGATATGCGACCACTTCTGACGAGCACGAGCCGTGCTGCTCGCATACGGGATATGCGACCACTTCTGACGAGCACGAGCCGTGCTGCTCGCATACGGGATATGCGACCACTTCTAACGAGCCCGAGCTTGACTGCTCGCATTCATTATGGCCTCGATCCTGCACTTCTCGATAGACTATATTTGCCTACAACAGTGATCATCCATTGATGTAATTAAAGGCTCGTGACTAGTATCACAGCATGGAATGTAAAAGATCTCTGAATCTCTGGAATAAAATTCGCCTTGCAATATCTCTTTCTTGTGTACACTTGGTGATTGCTTATGAATGTCTCTATACTCAGAATTCCCCTAGAATAATGAAACACAGGAAAAAGACTGCTGACAAGCACAATTTTTCTAGTTTTAACAAACTGGCGACTCTGCTAGGGATTCAAACAATACCAGAATCTCTAAGATAAATCATTTGCAGACACTGATGTGTTCGTAAGAAAGGTTACCGCAAGGAGAAATGTTCGGTGCCTTCACGGGTGCCAAACTGGCGACTCTCAACGAGAACGTTCTTCCCTTCATCTTTAAGGCAAAAGCATCTGAAATCTAAGTTTTCAAAACTTTCAAAAATCCTAAAGTTTTAAAAGATAACAGAAGCATGTGTATTCCTGTTGCGCATTTAGTTTTCTGTCTAACTTTTATTGTGACTGGTAAGGTCGTGCACTTTCTATATCGAGTTGTAGCATGCTCTAATGGACGTGTGATTGTGCAGTGAAAGTTAGCGAAAATATTGACCTTAAGAACAGAAGAAATGTCGTCTGTGCTTATCTTTTTTGTGACTAGAGGATTCTGCTTGTCGCATTCCACTGTAACGACACCAACAGCTTCTAAGTCCAGCTACAGCTAACTCGAAGCCGCAAACAGTAGAAGGAAATGAAAAGAAAGATGATGAAGACTCCATATTAGAATACCACTGTGGTCAAGGCATGCTGCACCATAAAAAAAGGTAGTGGCAACTAGAACAAGTTAGCAGCGCTTCCACTGCTAACCAGACTACCGCAATGAGGCCACAAAAGTTCACACGTTCAGTTGGTAGCTTACCAGCTCTCTTGGAAGTGAACCACCTAGACAGGGGGCAGATCAAGCCGACTATGCAAAAAAAAAAACAATCATAAAGCTAAGAGAGTGGATTATCATCGAGACCAATCAGATGAAATCAAGGCCGATTCGTGAGGAGCAGCTAGCACAGGTTGTGATGGTGTAGATAATTGAAGATGAAGAGTCGATCAAACAAGATGTTGAACCGTTAACGACTCAGGAGTAGATCAACGAATTGACCCTAGCTCAGAGTGATCTATCGAGGTGAGTGAAGGAGATCCAGGATGCCTTAGCCACCCCAATTGCACAGAAAATAGCCCGTAGTGCCGCTTCACCCACTCAACAGCCAGCGAAAGAATCACAGAGGGCAGATCAGGCCATTTATACAGAAAACAGTTGAAGAGAAGGTAGAAATGATCTTCATCAAAGTCATTCTGACAAAGCAGAAGCCAACACTTGAGGGGCGATTAATGCAGGACATAGTGGTTTAGGTGGCCTAAGACGAAGAATTGTTTGAACAGACTAATTAACCGCCAGTAATCCAAGAACAAATTGATGAGCTAGTTCAAGATTCAGAATGACTTAGCAAAGTAGTTGAAGGACATTCATGATGCTCTGGCAATCCTAATAGCGTAGGAGGCCACTCAAAACATCATTTTCACCTAAGATATCACAGGGGGCAAGTAACGGGTTTCCTCATCAAGCGAATGAGCTAGTGAAGTGGCGGTCAATCTCATAGTCAGAGAAGCAACCAAAGCAGCTATCAACTTGACAATCAAAGTAACAATCAAAGTAGCTACTGACTCAAAAATTAAAAGAGTAGAAGGAAAAGGAAATTGCAAGCCGACTCAGTAGGTTCCTGTAAGTGCCGAATTAGAGCATACTGATGCACCCACCATCTTAGCCAGCCATAAGGACCGCCAGTCTTCCGATAGAGGCCGGGAAGCATGAACCTGGCGCCCGTTTGGGTCATTGAAGTTGATGCCATGTCCACTCCCAGTGAACAATACCTGTGCCATACGCCCGCTCTATTTTGGTTACATTTGGTAATGTTATTGAAACACCCTGATTATATCCGAATTGCCTGGCAAACCGGCTGGGGTAATAAGGCTCCCGTCGGAACTCTATTCCTTCACATAGTGGAAGTGAAGCAGTACGAATAGACACCAGAAACTCCCTGTCAAGAGTATTCACAGAACGTTCATTGTCAATGACTTCTCGATCCTCTTCGATGTTAGAAATAGGAAAGTGGTAGAAGCAAATATCCATCCAGCTGCCGATTTTCGAAGCTATATAATCAGATGACTGCGCTATCATCTCAAGCTTTCCGTAGCGACAAAGAGGTGCGTGATCGGTGTGGAGATATTGAAAGAGATCTATTCCATATGTCCACGGGAAATATATGCCCAACCACCCTGCAGAAGAAATGCCAGCGGACAATAAGCCATGTTCATCCCTCTCCCGGGTCGATCTTTGTTAATGGAAATATTGCTGAAAGCCCTATATAGACTGCACAACACCGGCGGTGCTAAAGAATATCGATGGCCATTTGCAAGAGCTCCTGCCACGACGAAGCAATAAACCCTGACCCCATCGGCACCCTTTGAGCTAGGCATCACAACTGCCAACAGCCAGTATACTAAGAAACCAGCTAGTTCGCAAGTTGACGTAAGCTCATTCGGATTGCAGAATCTATATTCGAAACGTTCCTTAATCAAGACTTGGTCTTCCTGCGAGGTTTCATATTCTTCATAATCAATGCTTCAATAAGAAAGAAAAGTTCCATGTCAGAAGAAAAGAAGCTAAGAGCATGCAAAATATAAAGTACAAAAGAAGGTATCAAAAGAAATATTACTTCATCCTCTGGATAAAGTAAATTAACCATTCGTCGTAATGGATCTTTGTAATATTGTCGAACTGCGACAACTCAGCGAATAACTCCAGACAAGCCTCTGAATGGTAAGCATCTCGAGGACTTTTAAGTCAAGACGAAGACAACTCTTCATCAGTTGGGACGTATTCCTGGTAATATCATCCTAGTACAGGCAAGCCAACCATTATCTGGAGATCCCATAAAGTTATACTCATCTCCCCATACAGAAAGTAGAATGAATTGGTAATAGAAGACCAGTAATTCAAGAAGCTCCGAATGATTGTTAGATATACGGAAGAAATGCCCAGAAGTTGCATCGATAGCCTAATACAGACCGACTTGCTTCAGAATCTTCTCGTGACAGACCAAAATCTCTTTTGCCCACGGCTCATAACCAACTCGCTCGTTCAGATGACCTCGTGTACGGAAACTACTCGTTGCCCACATCATCGTCTTATCCATATGCCGAAACCTTTGCTTTATTGTCTCGAAATAATGGGCTGGATAAAGAGCGTGAAGATCACAAGTCGGAGCAAGGAAGACCATTTCTCTTGGGAGACCTACCCATTGTTCTCTCCCATCGTCAACCGAGAAAGTAGTCAACAACTGCGCGGGAATAGATTTCCACCTTCCAACCCCATAGAACTGAAAAGGGCCTTGATCGTGGGATGGCTCGATGCTCGGGAGGGGTCAGTGCCTCATAAGAGATTTCTCATGTGTAATGACTCGGTCGTTGTAGGGGTTCACGATGAAGAAACCGTACATCGCGACGATTTGGTTTCTATCTCGGCCAATCTTCATCCGGTCATTCTTCAAGTCGACGAGTTGTGTCTACTGCTCCTCCTGACCGACTGCCTCAGCCGATTTCTTACCTCGATCCCGTCTCTTCTTCTTCTTCTGAACTTCTTGATTATCCTCGGGATGTTGGGCAAGCAAACTAGAAGGACCTGCCTCGACGACACTCGGAGCACCAGCAAGTTGACAATACTAAGAGGACCATTCTTCCTCAGTCCCTTGCGTCGGAGGCTCGGATGTGATTTTCTCCACATAAATACGCAGTAACACCTCATGGGGAAGCTGCTTAATACGACTAGAGAAATCCTTCACTTCAAGATCGGTTGTCGCAGGGAAGCGCGAACAACACTTTGCTATAGATGGATCGACAGTATCTTCAGTCGTCCTTTTCTTCCCGTGCTATGGAGATGAAGGACCAGAAACTTGTGACCTGAAAACTTCACCAAAAGATCTTGTCATCTCTGCCATGATTTGTTGCTGCATGCAAACAAGAAAACATCAGGAGAAAGCTCCATTGTATGCAACAAAGTGACACAATAAGGTACGCATCATAAAAAAAAACAACAAAATCACATAATCCAATCATGGATTGCACACACAAACAAATTACGATCCATAAAAAGCATGAGAGTAATAAGATTCAATCGTGCATACGACAGATAAGCACACACATGTCACAAGTGCTGGGCAAAGACAAGAAACATTCCCAACATTGGATGTACACAATTGTTCACACACAACAATCTTGCATACGTTCGAAGCACTTGAGCGTAGTCTGGCAGGCATACCCTGATAGCCACAGGCTGTGATAGATCAAAACAGGCAGTATACTATGGACCCAAGGCACTAAGTTCCAGTCATATTTGGGTTTTAAGCAATCTGGCCTCAAATGACACTGAATTTGGCTGAGAAACGGAGCCGGAAATGCCATTTCTTCACCGAGTGAAAAGTGGGACCAAAAATGCAAAATTTGGCTAAGTGTTAGGCTCACATGCGCCCAAGGTGGAGCCCCAGGCGCATGTGGCCCCACACATGTGCCCAATCCATTAATTCCGTAATTGTAAGTTCATCACACAAGGCCTCAGGCGCATGTGCAATCTGACATGCGCCCAACTAGAAAGAGGAGGAATCGTAAGTTTGAAATTCAAAGCTCCAGGCGCATGTGCATCACCACATGTGATACCATTTCTACTTTTTTGGACAAATGCAAGTCCTGGGCAATGCCCTGGGTGCATGCCCAGAGCTAATTGCGCCTGGGACATGCGTCCACTCCCGTATAGCATCTCAAATGCGCCTGGAGGGAGGTTCTTTCGCCGAAAAAAGTAATGGCAGGGCACATGCGCCCACAAGGGGACCACATGCGCCCATACCCTAAGGATGAACTCTCTCACCTTGGGAAAATCAGATTTTCTGATTCGAAAAAAAACGTCGGAATGACTCAATGAGTCAATTATTTATATTTGAGCCTAATGGACCGGTGCACTGCACTAGCGTGACATAAGCATCCAGCGCAGCACACCGGGGGGGCACTTGTTAGGGCTAAAATTTACACCCATTGTAAAACCACATCCTGTGGTCCATCGACAACGATTTGAATCAGTTTTGAGACCGGTAAAACCCAAAAAATGCCAATGCAACCCTAATCACTCGGTAGTGGCTAAAATCCGTAAACAGCATTTTGGAGTATAACTGGACATGTGGATTACCGCCAAATGGTCCGGAATGTCCTAAAACCAATAACTTACAAGTTTTGAAAGTTTGGAAAGTTTGAAGTCATGCGGTGCACATCTTTACCTACGCACCTTGAAATGCATTTCATCCCTACCCGAAGCTGACCAAAAAGGGTCCGTAAGCCTACAACTACCATTTTAAAGTGGAACCAGACATCCGCACCACCGCCAAATGATCAGGAGCACCCCAAAACCCTTAAATAGTAAGTTTGAAGTCCGTACGGTGCGTATTTCCATGTCTGCGATCCCCAGAACAACGGTCTTATACGACGAGCCGACCCGGAGGCTCCAAATTAGGAAGGAAGTACCAAAATCTACAACATCTGGACTTTCACACCCCATCCCGTTCATTTAAGAGGTCCATCCAAGCCTAGAAGTGGCTTGGTGATAGTGAGTGCATGCCCAAAAAAGGTAGCTGTCCTCTGGAGGTCTCTCGTCAGAGCCTAAAATCTAGAAATATTATAAGTACTGAAATCCTGAAATTTAGCTAAGTAGTGGAAAAAGCGCTGGCAAAGACATGGGCCCGGCTTTCCACCACATGCGCCCACACCCTATATTCGAAAGGAATCGATTCGAACACTTTTTCGAAAAGTGCCGAAAAATGCGCCGAAAAAGGACATGCGCCCGGACCCTGCACTCAGCACATGCGCCTGGCTTTTCTTGCCACATGCACCTGGGTTTCCCAGCACATGCGCCGGGAAATAATCGTTGGGTTCAACCCGAACCCGATCCACCCCTATAAATAGCAAGGTCACTTCATGTTCAAGGGGAGAAATCATCTTCTTCTGACCTCAGAGCGACGCAAGAGATACATGCGCCCGCCCCGTCATCCCTCGCCGGATGCCTTAGCCGGAATGGATTCCCTTGCCGGAATCCCAAGTGCAGGGAAAAATTCTGAAATTCTCTAAGTGTTGGGCCGCACGCGCCTGGCTTTTCCTCGCCGGGAAATGCAGAACTGCTGGCTCACATGCGCCCACTCTTTCCGGCGCTGGGAAAACTTGAAATTCCACTAAGTCTGAAGTGACATGCGCCCACTATCTGGTGCCAGGCGCATGTGCACTACCACATGTGCTCGGAACTTCGAAAATCCCTCTCCCTTTCAAGTGTATGGCACACATGCGCCTGAGAGGTGCTCACATGCGCTCACCTCCTGCTCACATGCGCCCAGCAACCCATTTTCAGCCACATGCACCCATGCACACCCCCCTCCATGCGCTTGGACGCTGATTGGAGGGGTGGACCTTCCATCGTGCGGCCCGCCTTCAATCGGGATCAATTTTCGATCAAACTGCCTCTCCTAAATGTACACCGACGAGATCTTCCCATCCCCTATATCGGATTCTCCAACGGTCAATAATAAATGGTCCCAATCAGTGTTTTGATAAAAAACAACCAACACTTAGCCAATTTGGCAGCTCCAAAAATCCTTACGAAAGAGCCGAAAACAACCGAAACCGAGGAGAATCGGGCGGAATTGGATCGAGCCCGAGAGGGAAACTTTTCTTCTACATGACATGATACACCATAATCATGCACCGCGATGAGGTTATCCAATCTCAGGATGCTCGAATACCCTAATCAAGAGGTCAATGGGTCCATTATTTAGTCGTTTTCAGCCCTAGGAAGTGTCTCGTCGGCTCGGAAATTGACTTATGCCAAGCGAATCGAAATGCGATCGCATTGCGATCCTTGTGGACATAATCCACCCTTGTTTAAAGATGGTCATCGATGATATTCACTGATTGCCCTGATTAGACCGCAAACAGGTCCACTACTCAGTTATTTTCAGCCCTGAGAAATGCCCTGTTGGCTCGAAAACCGACTAATGCTAAGCGAATCGAAATGCAATCGCACCGCGATTCTCGTGGACATAATCCACCCCTATTCAAAGACGGTTATCGATAACATTCATTGAATACCCTGATTAGACCGCAAACAGGTCAACTACTTAGTCATTTTCAACCCTTGGGAAGTGCCCTGTTGGCCCGAAAATCGACTGATGCCAAATGGAATCAACCGTGATCTCAAAGACGCCGAGGCAAAGCTAAAGCACTCAGGCTATCAAACAGCCGAGTTAAACATTTATGGGCACCGATCCCCATCATTCATAAAAAATTGGCATGAACGGGAACCCATCGGACCCGATACTTAGCCATTTGCAGGCATCGGAAACAGCCGATCCAGCCTATTGAATTTGAATCCTCAAAAGATCTTGGCTCAATAAAGCCTATTTGATTTATAATAGATAATTGAAAATACTCAGAAGAAAGAGTGTTCACAAAGATGAGTCGCCCGACTCCAGAAGAAACACATTTACTTTACTGTACAAAGCTCCATTCATCCCGGATAAAGGTCTGAGACTAAACCTAAGAGGTTATGGTTACCACGAGAAACCACAAACAAAAGAGTTCTAACTAAGCTTGAAACATCCTGCTATGGATTGCCATTATGAAAAAGACAGTCGATGCTCTACCCATCGACAACGGGTCCGTCGGTTGAGCTGATGAGGCAGTGGCGGATTGCTTTCTTAAGGTCCTGTTCACAGTAACAAGCGGGGGCTTTAGGTTATGCCGACCAAAATTTCGATGTTCGTGTATTCCAGCGGTCACCTGTTCATAGTAACAGGCGCGGGCCTAGAGTTGCACCACTCGATTAAAAACCTCGTTCGAGAACGTTACGGAGTGCTTTCCTAAGGTCACCCGTCATAAAAATACAAGCGCGGGCCTTGGGTTATTCCGACCAACATTCGATGTCTGTGTATTCCAGCGGTCACCTGTTCACAATAACAGGCGCGGGCCTAGAGTTGCACCACTCGAATCCTGATAGTCTCTCAACCCGGACAATCCGAAAGAAAATGGGACATAGACATCCGACTTGTCTAAGAAATGTGGCTCAGTCCATAACAAGAAAAAAATAGGTCTATACGACCATGAACTCAAGACCATAATCCCTGACGATTTAAATTACTTGCTCGATCTATCCGGGCTTTCTTTCTAACAATCTGTTGTATAACTACATTTATAGTGGAATCTTGTCGCTTTGTTCCGTGGTTTTCTCCCGCAAGGGTTTCCACGTAAAAATCTTTATGTTGTTTATGATTTGTTTCATTTACATTCATGCTCTCTTAATGCTTTATTTAACTTATCTATGATGCATGCATTCATTTACTTTTACCTTTTAATCAAGGGTGATTATCCATTAATGTAATTAAAGGCTCGTGACTAGTATCATAGCCTGGAATGTAAAAGATTTCAGAATCTCTGGAATAAAATTCGCCTTGCGATATCTCTCTCTTGTGTACACTTGGTGATTGCTTATGATTGTCTATGAATGTCTCTATACTCAGAATTCCCCTAGAATAATGAAACACAGGAAAAAGACTGCTGACGAGCACAATTTTTCTAGTTTTAACAAACTGGCGACTCTGCTGGGGATTCAAACAATACCAGAATCTTTGGTTATTTTTTATTAAATGGACATTCTAAGATAAATCATTTGCAGATACTGATGTGTACGTAAGAAAGGTTACCGCAAGGAGAAATGTTTGGCGCCTTCGCGGGCGCCAAACTGGCAACTTTCAATGGGAACGTTCTTCCCTTCATCTTTAAGGCAAAAGTATCTGAAATCGAAGTTTTCAAAACTTTTAAAAACCCTAAAGTTTTAAAAGATAACAGAAGCATGTGTATTCATGTTGCGCATTTAGTTTTATGTCTAACTTGTCTAGCGACTGGTAAGGTCCTGCACTTTCTATATCTAGTTGTAGAATGCTCTAATGGACCTGTGATTGTGCAGTGAAAGTTAGCGAAAATACTGACCTTAAGAACAGAAGAAATGTCGTATGTGCTTATCTTTTTGGTGAGTAGAGGATTCTGCTTCTCGCATTCCACCATAACAACACCAACAGCTTCTAAGTCCAGATACAGCTAACTCGAAGCCCACAAACAGTTGAAGGAAATGAAAAGAATGACGATGAAGACTCCATATTAGAATACCATTGTGGTTAAGGCATGTTGCACCATAAAAAAAGGCAGTGGCAATCAGAACAAGTTAGCAGCGCTTCCACTGCTAACCAGACTACCGCAATGAGGCCACAAAAGTTCACGCGTTCAGTTTGTAGCTTACTAGCTCTCTTAGAAGTGAACCACCTAAACAGGGGGCAGATCAAGCCGACTATGCAAAAAAACCAAAAAAAAAACATTCATAAAGCCAAGAGAGGGGATTGTTATCGAGACCAATCTGATGAAATCAAGGCCGATTCGTGAGGAGCAGCCAGCACAGGTTGTGATGGTGTAGATAATTAAAGGCGAACAGCCGAACAAACAAGATGTTGAACCGTTAACGACTCAGGAGTAGATCAACGAATTGACCCAAGCTCAGAGTGATTTATCGAGGTGAGTGAAGGAGATCCAGGATGCCTTAGCCACCCCAATTGCACAGAAAATAGCCCGTAGTGCCGCTTCACCCACTCGACAGCCGGCGAAAGAATCACAGGGGGAAGATCAAGCCATTTATACAGAAAACAATTGAAGAGACGGTAGAAATGATCTTCATTAAAGTCATTCTGATAAAGCAGAAGTCGACACGTGAGGGGCAATCAATGCAGGACACAGTGGTTTAGGTGGCCCAAGACGAACAATTGTTTGAACAGACTAATTAACCGCCAACAATCCAAGAACAAATTGATGAGCTAGTTCAAGATTCAGAATGACTTAGCAAAGTAGTCAAAGGACATTCATGATGCTCTGGAAATCCTAATAGCGCAAGGGGCCACTCAAAACATCATTTTCGCCCAAGATATCACAGGGGGCAAGTAATGGGTTTCCTTATCAAGCGAATGAGCCAGTGAAGTGGTGGTCAATCTCATAGTCAGAGAAGCAGCCAAAGCAGCTATCAACTTGACAATCAAAGTAACAATCAAAGAAGCTACCGACTTAAAAATTAAAAGAGTAGAAGGAAAAGGAAATTGCTAGCCAACTCAGCAGGTTCCCGTAAGTGCCGTAGTGATATGGGTAATCCCTGTTAGTGCACTTTTCTGTGGCATACCTTGTTTGTCAATCACTTACGTCAGTGAGTCTAGTATCGGTTGAGCCCAATGAAGACGAAGACCAAAGACTCAAGTGGCCCTGCTGCATCAAGGAAGAAGAATCAGTTAAAAGTGATGCCTTGATATGCCTTAACCTTGACCAAAACCCAACCCTTTGATTGTTTGATGACCTTGACCATGATTAGGAAACCTTTATTCATCATAGATTGGCCCTAGGTGTCCCAAAAGTGCACCCAAACCTTGGCCAATGCTTGAGGGTTGTGAAATGTATGGGTCAGCAATCAGACTGACTGAACCCAGGCCTATCTGACCGGTCACGACCGGTGGGACAGACAGTCCAGATTGGACAGCAGCCTCTGGAGTGAGCAAGCCATTGGGGCCGACCGGTCTTGACCGGTCGGCTGGGCTGGTCCGACCAGTCACGACTGGTCAGACAGTCTTCCTCTTAAGACAGCAAGCTCCTATCTTCAGTTGGCCTATGGCTGACCGGTTGTGGAACCCTGGCCGACCGGTCACGACCGGTCGGCACTGGCCGTTTTATGCCCGTTTTAGATCTGTTGCACATTTTTCTATAAAAGAACTTGGCTCATTTTTAGGGGAATAGAGAGGGATTTCGAGAGGAGTGAAGCCACCATTGTTGGAGACCATTTGAGACTCATTCTCAACCTATGCAAGGCATCTTCCTTGTGCTTTAACACAAGATTGGAGCATTCCAAGCTCATGAAGAAGATGACCTTCATCCCCTCTTGATCTCTAGAGTTTGGAACCTTCTTGATTGGCAAATCCTTGTCCAAAACTCTAAGATGAGATCGGTGTAGGAGAGAACCTCTAGGCAACCCATTCCCATTAGTTGTAGAGTTCTCAAACCTACCCTCCTATCACCTTGGGCATCTCAAAAGCATCACATGCAAGGTGTTTGATCGAGTGTAGCTGAGGCATTGGCTACGCAACGGCGACACGATCGAGGGAGCAAGGGAAGCTGATTGAAGCACGGGAGAGCGGAGATCAAGCAACCCAAACTGGCACTAAACAAGGGGCTCATCCGACAAGTAAGGTTATCTTTATTGAGAGTCCATTTAGAGTTTGTTTGTCAAACTCGATCTACGGACGTTAGCCGTTCCTTGGCCCATTAGCCGAGCCTAAACTAAGTCTCCAAGGGGGAGCCTCCAACACGGGAGTGAACGTGTATCGGGTTAAGAGTTAGCCTATGTCTAAAACTCCATTTGGGTTGAGAGTTAACCCTTTGTCCAAAACTCCGGTTATGGTTGAGAGGTGAACCGGTAAAACCTCCGTGTAAAGGTTGAGAGGTGAACTTCATTTAAAACCTCTGATAGTGAATGCCGGTGTTCTCAAAGGAGTTGAGTACTTGAACCGGGAGTGGAGTAGACCCAAAGTCGAACCACTATACATGCTTGTGTTTGTGATTGTATTGAGCACATTGTTATCTTAGCATTGGATGTTTAACTATTTAATTATGCATGCTTGATAGGAATGTATGCTAGGCCTAGATTGGCACATCCTCACACAAGATGTACTTTCACTAGGTGTGTAGACTTGACCTCATTGATCCATTCTCATAAGTCTACATAGGTTGCATAGGTTAGGAGCTTAATTAGTTATATTATTTATTTTCCTATGCATGCTTAGACTAGGATTGTTTATTGCTTAACCATATGCTAGTCTTGTGATTGGACCCACTTAGGCTTGGAAGCCGAAGTGTTCTTGCTTACTTAGTTTAATTTGTTGAATTGTATAAGTAGGCGAAAAGAATTTCAAAAAGGTCCTAATCACCCCTCTCCTATAGGTTTAGCCATAATTCTAGTTGCTCTTTAAGCTTTCGCATGTGTATGCATAGGGTGTCGTGTTAGACTACCCGACGCACTTTCAATCCCTACTAAGTCTATAATCTTGCCAAACTCTGTGTAGGCACAAAGTCGTTGAACTCTACATAAGCGCAAACCTCGCCGAACTCTATATAGGCACAAAGTCGCTGAACTCTACATATGTACAAATATACCCTTGCACTCCAAGTCTAAACGAGTTGAGAAACAAATATACCCTTGCACTCCGGGTCTAAACGAGTTGAGAAACAAATATACCCTTGTGCTCCGGGTCTAAACGAGTTGAGAAACAAATATACCCTTGCACTCCGGGTCTAAACGAGTTGAGAAACAAATATACCCTTGCACTCCGGGTCTAAACGAGTTGAGAAACAAATATACCATTGCAATCCGGGTCTAAACGAGTCGAGAAACAAATATACCCTTGCACTCCGGGTCTAAACGAGTTGAGAAACAAATATACCCTTGCGCTCCAGGTCTAAACGAGTTGAGAAACAAATATACCCTTGCGCTCCGGGTCTAAACGAGTTGAGAAAATACTCCAGGTTACGAGAATAAACTGAACCATACAATCTCCGGGTTATGAGGATAAACTGAACCATATCCCTCCAACAAGTTATGAGGTTAAACTGTGCTATCCCTCCAACGAGTTATGAGGTTAAACTGTGCTATCCCTCCAACGAGTTATGCGGTTAAACTGTGCTATCCCTCCAGGGTATGAGGTTAAACTGCACCAGATCCTTCTAGGGTATGAGGCTAAACTACACTAGATCCCTCCAGGGTATGAGGTTAAACTACACCAGATCCCTCCAGGGGTATGAGGTTAAACGACACCAGATCCCTCCAGGATATGAGGTTAAACTGCACCAGATCCCTCCAGGATATGAGGTTAAACTACACCAGATCCCTCCAGGATATGAGGTTAAACTGCACCAGATCCCTCCAGGGTATGAGGTTAAACTGCACCAGATCCCTCTAGGGTATGAGGCTAAACTACACCAGATACCTCTAGGGTGTGAGGTTAAACTGCACCAAATCCCTCCGGGGTATGAGGCCAAACTACACCAGATCCCTCTAGGAATTTTCGGATCAATCCAGTCTGATAAGAGATGGTATTCTATAGAAGATCTGCATGAGATGCAATGTCTTCATATTATTATTTTATCATGGTCTTCCTGTTATCATTAAGACATTCTGGCATTCTCCTACTTTATATAAGAGCAATTAAGAGTCGTCGATATTTTATATATATTGCCTTATATGAAGAGAGAAGAAAGCGTTCTGTGAAAGCAATCCAGAGATGATGGTGTCTTATACGTATGGTTCTATATGAAGATGATCAGGATATTCTATTATCATCAATCTTTTATACACACACACACACTTGATCTTATATGAAGATGATCAGAATGTCTCGTTATATATTCGGCTTTCATATTTTATAGCAGATCTCCTCATCAGTATTATGATATTCTCCTATTCTATATGAAGACGGGTCAGAACCAGGTTTCTCCTATATATATACACATGGCTTTATGTGAAGATGGTCAGGGCATTCTATTATGTATCACTTTGCTTTGAGAACATCGACGGCTTTCTCTTATGAATAATTCTGCAACAAGAATATGTGATGAAAGATTTTGATCAGACGGATATTCTATGTGGATTTCTAAAGCACAAGACATCTTTTATCAGAAGGAGACAATAGCGCAAAACAAAGAGCTGAATACATTGGGGGCAAGCCTCAATATATGATGAGAAACTTAGGCTTATAGAAGAAAACGACTGGGGGCAAGCCCCAATATATATGATCAGAAACTCAAGCTTATAGAAGAAGACAACTGGGAGCAAGCCCCAATATAGGATGAGAAACTCAAGTTTGCAGGAAGAAATTGTTAGTGTCGGTTGAGCTTAATGAAGATGAAGACCGAAGACTCAAGATGGACCGACTGCATCAAGAAAGAAGAAACAGGTAAATGTGTTGCCTTGGTGTGCCTTTCCTTGACCAAAACCTAACCCATAACCTCTTAGATGACTTGGACCAACTAGGTATACCCTTAGTCATCATTATTACTCTTAGAACTCCATGAAAAACATGATAAGGTAGACTAATTAAAGAGGTGGAAGCTGCTGTAATTAAAACAGCTCAAACAGTAGTTTCCGATTTATCTCTGATCAATCGGACGTTGGCTCTGATTGGACTCCGATCCATCAGACAGAATCTCTAATCAATCGAAATTTGTTCCAGCAACCTTGAAAACCCACTGGATATATTTCCGATCAATCGGACAGTCTTCCGATCCATCGGAAGGGGTCAGTCCGATCAATCGAACCATGTTCCGATTAATCGGAATATCCTCCAGAGAATTCTCTAGACTAAAATTCGATCAATCGAACATGTCCCCGATCAATCGGACTGGTCTCCGATCAATCGGACCTTCTTCCGATCAATCGGAAATGCGCGAATCTGCCCTTTTTTTACCGTTGGAAGAAAATCTATTTAAAGATGGGGGTTCGTTGTTTGAGCTGTGAGAGAGGATTTTGAGGAGATAGAAGCTACCATTGCTAGAGATCATTAGAGGCTCTATTCCAAACCCAAAGCAAGTCATTCTCCTTGTGTTTTCATAACAAGCTTGGGCCATTCAATGGCATCTTGAGAATGGACTTGTTCCCTCTTGATTCCTAGGGTTTAGACACCTTGATGATAGTTAAATCCCTTATCTAAACACTACCTAGGAGTCCAAATAGGTGTATCCTCTAGGAAACCCATTTCCTACCATTTGTAGAGGATTCACCATTCCCTAGCACGTTGGGCATCTCCAATGGAGCATCAAATGCAAGGTAGCTGATCTTAGAGCTGAAGCCTTGGCACAGCGGCGGCGTCGTCAAAGATCGGGGGAGCACAAGGGGAGCTGATTCAAGCACGGGAGAGCAAGAAGAAGCAACCCAAAGCGGCGCTACAAAGAGGCTTAATCCGACAAGTAAGGTTGTCTTGTTAGGAGTCCATCCACTCAATTCCCTGTGGGGGTTGAGTGTAGAGTTTGTTTGACAAACTCGATCTAGGGTCGTTAGCCGATCCTTGGCTTATTAGTTGGGCCTAAAATCTAGGGACGTTAGGCGTTCCTTGGCACGTTAGTCGGCCTAAAGAGTCTCCAAGGGGGAGCCACCAACACGGGTGCAAACGTGTAGGTTGGGAGGAACCTATAAACTCCCCGGTTGGGTGGATCCGAATTAAAACACCTTGGTTAGGAGGAACCAGATTTAGACTCCCCAGTGAATGTTGGTGTGCTCAAAGGGGTTGAGTACTTGAACCGGGAGTGGAGTAGGCACGTAGTCGAACCCCTATACATCCTTGTGTTTGTGATTGTTCTTGAGCACATTTCTCTTTATACATTGTGTTTAACTTGTTATATATGTATGCTTAGTTAGGAATGTATGCTTGGCACTTGATAGGCACATCCACACTCATAAGATGTACTTTCACTACCTCAAGTAGACTTTAACTTATTGATCCATCCTCATTCAAGTCTATTTGAGTAGCATAGATTAGGTTCTTCATTAGCTTAATCATTTATTAATCTATGCTTGTTTAGACTAGGTTGTTTATAGCTTTTATCATATGCTAGTCTTTTGATTGGACCCACTTAGGCTTGGAAGCCGAAGTGTTAATCGCTTACGTAGTTCAATTTGTTAAATTTGTTAAGTAGGCGAAAAGATTTTAAAAAGGTCCTAATCACCCCCTCCTATAGGTTTAGCCATAATACTAGTTGCTCTTTAAGCTTTAGCACGTGTATGCATAGGGTGTTGTGTTAGACTACCCGACGCAATTTCAGAAATGACTGGGGGCAGGCCAGAAAATATCCTCTTACGACGCGAGCATACCTCAGATCTGAAAACCCAAAGCATCGCGAGATCAATGACAAAGGGAAGTATTACTTTCTTCATTTCATTCTATATTACTTATCACAAATATTTAATATCACCATTCATTATAGGTATGATTGCTATTAAGTTATGTTGCAATGCATTCTAACACCCATTGCACAATATCACACAATAGAAAGGTAATTGCCATTATCATTTCATTAACAAAAGTATGGTTAACATC
Organism: Liriodendron chinense; assembly: GCA_003013855.2. Taxonomy (NCBI): domain Eukaryota; kingdom Viridiplantae; phylum Streptophyta; class Magnoliopsida; order Magnoliales; family Magnoliaceae; genus Liriodendron; species Liriodendron chinense. Next base: position 5,647,668 of record ML058362.1, read on the forward strand.
TTTCAACACCGCATACATGAATGGTCAAAAGTAAGGATCCCTTACATCGATTACAACGATTGTGAAATCTAGTCAAGATGAAGCCCCGTGATCGTCTCTATATATAAAGATTGGCAAGAAGAATATCAGAAGTAAAGATCACAGCTTCTCTAGACATCCTGATATTAACCTGATCACGACCACCCTGGCAGCTTCCATCGCCAACTTCGCCTCGAATAATATCGATGCAGGATCGGGAACATTCTGGAGCTCAGTGGTCAAATCTTCTAGTTGCTTGCGCATCGCTTCGCTCTCACTCTCAAGCCTTGTAATAGTTATTTGATCCTGAGCAACTCTTAACTCAAGACGAGCAGCCTCGAATCCCACAGCTATTTTCTCCGCCTGCAAGTACTTAATCTCGACATCGATTTCGGCCAGACGATCCAGACACCCCTTATGTTGTGTTTTATTACTTTGAGAAGACGCTCCTGCATCCATCGTTGATCGCATATGATGCTCTACTACAGGTCCTAGAGAATCCACGATCTTTCGTTTCCCTTCAATAATAAGGTCTAGCTCGGTGTGTTCAGCAGCCACTACCCTTGTGCCGAAGCTTTCAAACGAAGAAATATGATCGACAATCATGAGTGCATTAGGTCCTGTCACTCCAACGCAAGCCTCCAACACTTTCATTCCAGCACCCAACATATGCCATTCATGAGGATCAGCTAGCGTTTTTGAGATACTCGATAACAAACTCCTCAATATGCTCCGCCCGAAGCAGTCCAAATGATCGAAACAAGAAACATCGGACGCTCCATGAATGAAAGCACCAGAGTCAACAATAACTGTGACAAAGAAATGTGGTGAGCATAAGGAAATGATAAACCCAGAAAGAAGAATATATCAAGAAGTTATGAAAGAGCACTACCAGGGGCCAGAGATGAGCCAGCAACAGATTCTAAGGGATCCTCAAAGTGTGCCGTCATGTCAACGAATAACTTGGTGATTTCAGTCGGTAGCTCTGAAGTCATGATCGAAGATTCGATAGTGTTATTATCAGCATTTATTACCTCAGTCGATGTTGGCACCTCCGCCATACCCTCAACATTAGAAGCACCAGAGGTCACGAACACAGTGATGTCATTCACTGACATAGTGGACAGATTATCTTCTCCAATCTGCCCGACCTGCTCTCTCACACCAACATGGTCTGATATTTCATTCACCGGCTCAGTCGTCGTCAATTCCTCTTCACCAATTAACTGATTATCATCCTTATCACCTTCAATCACCAGAAGACGTGTGAACCCGGATTCTTGTGACCATTTCACCAAAGATACTCCGAAGGTATGCCAGCCGTCCAATGCCGTATCCTCCTTATGATGGTCAATTGACACACTCAGAGAAGTCTTATGCCTAATACTTGATGACAAATACGCTTTGGCCTGTTCTCTATGATAGCCCAATCCATCAGCAAGGACCTTTGTCAGCTTTGGAGGAGGAATGTAGATTGGATCATCAATAGGGTTGTTGTTCCAAATCAGAGCATACTGATGCACCCACCATCTCAGCCAGCCATAAGGACCGCCGATTTTTCAATAGAGGCCGGGAAGCATGAACCTCGCGCCCGTTCGTGTCATTAGAAGTTGATGCCATATCCACTCCCAGTGAACAGGACTTATGCCATATGCCTGCTCTACTTTGGTTACATCTAGTAACGTTATCGGAACACCTTGATCATATCCGAATTGCCTGGCAAACCGGCTAGGGTAATAAGGCTCCCGCCAGAACTCTATTCCTTCACGTAGTGGAAGTGAAGCACTATGAATAGACACCAGAAACTCCCTATTAAGAGTATTCATAGAACGTTCGTCGTCAACGACTTCTCGATCCTCTTCAACGTTAGAAACAGGAAAGTGGTAGAAGCAAATATCTACCCAGCTGCCGATTTTCGAAGCAATCCAATTAGATGGCTGCACTACCATCTCAAGCTTTCCGTAGCAATAAAGAGGCACGTGATCGGTGCGGAGATATTGAAAGAGATCCATTCCATATGTCCATGGGAAATATATGCCTAACCACCCGCAGAAGAAATGCCACGGACAATAAGCCACGTTCATCCCTCTCCTAGGTCGATCTTTGTTACTGGCAATATTGCCGAAAGCCCTATATAGATTGCACAACACTGGTGGTGCGAAAGATATCGATGGCCATTTATAAGAGCTCTTGCCACGACGAAACAAGAAACCCTGACCCCATCAGCACCCTTGGGGTGACAACCAGTATGCTAAGAAGCCCGCTAGTTCGCAAGTTGACGTAAGTTCATTCGAATTAGGGAATCTATATTCGAAACGTTCCTTCATTAAGACTTGGTCTTCCTGTGGCGTTTTATATTCTTCATAATCAATGCTTCAAGAAGAAAGAAAAGTTCCATGTCAGAAGAAAAGAAGCTAAGAGCATGCAAAATATAAAGTACAAAAGAAGGTATCAGAAGAAATATTACTTCATCCTCTGGCTAAAGTAGATTAATCAATCGTCGTAATGGATCTTTGTAATATTGTCGAACTGCGACAACTCAGCGAATAACTCCAGACAAGCCTCCGAATGGTAAGCATCTCGAGGACTTTTAAGCCGAGACAAAGACAACTCTTCATCAGTCGAGACGTATTCCTGGTAATATTGTCCTAGTACAGGTAAGTCAGCCATCATCCGGAGATCCCATAAACTTATACTCATTTCCCCATATGGAAGTGGAACGAATTGGTAACAGAAGACCAGTAATTCAAGAAGCTCCGAATGATTGTTGGATCACGGAAGAAATGCCCAGAAGTTGCATCGATAGCCTGATACAGACCGACTTGCTTCAGAATCTTCTCGTGACAGACCAAAATCTCTTTTGCCCACGGCTCATAACCAACTCGCTCGTTCAGATGACCTCGCGTACGGAAACTACTCATCGCCCACATCATCATCTTATCCATATGCCGAAACCTTTGCTGAACTGTCTCAAAATAATGGGCTGGATAAAGAGCATGAAGATCACAAGTCGAAGCAGGGAAGACCATTTCTCTTGGGAGGCCTACCCGTTGTTCTCTCCCATCATCAACCAATAAAGTAGTCAACAACTGCTCAGGAAAAGATGTCCACCTTCCAACCCCGTAGAACTGGAAAGGGCCTTGATCATGGGATGGCTCGATGCTCGGGAGGGGTCGGTGCCTCATAAGAGATTTCTCGTGTGTAATGACTCGGTCGTTGTAGGGGTTCATGATGAAGAAACTGCACGTCGCGACGATTTGGTTTCTATCCCAGCCAATCTTCATCCGGTCATTCTTCAGATCGATGAGCTGTGCCGACTACTCCTCCTGACTGACTGCCTCGGCCGATTTCTTACCTCGATTCCATCTCTTCTTCTTCTTCTAAACTTCTTGATTATCTTCGGGATGTTGGGCAAGAAAACTAGAAGGACCTGCCTCGACGACACTCGAAGCACCAGTAAGTTGACAATACCAAAAGGACCATTCTTCCTCAGTCCCTTGCGTCGGAGGCTCGGATGCGGTTCTATCCACATAAATACGCAGTAACACCTCATGGGGAAGCTGCTTAATATTATCAGAGAAATCCTTCACTTCAGGATCGGTTGTCGCAGGGAAGCGCGAACAACACTTTGCTATAAATGGATCGACAGTATCTTCAGCTGTCCTCTTCTTCCCGTGTTACGAAGATGAGGGACTAGAGAATTGCGACCTGAAAACTTCACCAGAAGATCTTGTCATCTTTGCCATGATTTGCTGTTGCACGCAAACAAGGAAACATCAGGAGAAAGCTCCATTGCATGCAACAAAGCAACACAATAAGGTACGCATCATAAAAATAAAATCACATAGGATCAATCCAGTCTGACTTCGAATATCTGAATTTTGATTTCGTACAGCAGTGCATCTCCCACCTGATGGACCTGATCTCTAAGGAAGCCCGGGTTCAGGCGAAGGTGGACGAGCTAAAGGCTTGGGTTCTTCCGCTGCTGCAGGCTAAGATCTTCCTCTGACAATGGGGAGAGGGCCCCACAATTTTGTGTCATCATGTGACAAATATTTTGAATTGTCTTTATAGTTGATGAATGATGATTAAACCATTTTCTCTTTCTTCTATCCTTTCTTGTTTGTATGTGTGATGATGATGTCGTGTTATGAATGCTGTCATACTATTTCTGCCTTTGTTGGTTCGGATGCATTTTACTGAGGTCTTGGTTCATTTATTTGACGCTTGTATTTTTCTTACCCACTGCTTCGTATTCTCTTGAACCTTGCGAACGTCGATTTCTTTCTGCGTGCATTGTTTTCTTTTGCTTTAAGCTATGTCTAAGCTTTTTGCGTGTCGTCGCAGATCGTAATGGCTAGTGATCCTTCTGGGGCTGGCCCTTCAGGTCCTCCATCGACCCCATCGAAGCACAAGCGGGCTGCTTCGAAGAAGGTTAGTCGCCCGTCTGATCAAAACCCCCAATGGTTCCTGCCTCCAAAGACTTTCAATTTCTATGAACTCATATTGACATTATCCAAAGACATGCAGAGGAAGATTCTTTGTGACAGAGTTGTACAACCTCCTCCAGATAGGGGCACACAAGAACAGTGGGAAGCTTGGTATGCTCCCTTACGCGATTTTCGAAGCGATGGGACAACGGGCTTCGAGGAGGGTGAGGCAAGTCCGTTGGCTCCTACCCAATCTGCCAGGCGTGGTCGCCCAAAGAGGGCCGGTAAAGGTGCAAAACAGGTGTACCTAGAGAAGCAGGCCAGGTCTAAGTCTGATAAGATGAAGATCGTTTAGTCAACTGTTAAGCTGGTCACCTCCCCTCTCGCCATAAGGAACCCTTATACGCGAGGCTATATTAGGTCCACTAGAAGTTTCCAACGGCATCACTCTCTCCTGAGCATTGAGCCTTCAGATGTACGTCTCGCCAATTCCTTTTTTAGCATGGATATATGGACGTCTACTCCCGCGCCGTTCCTTAACTGCTCTTTGTCTGAGAATGGCAGACACCAAGTTGTTTTGGACCCGAAGATCATGATCTCCTTAGAGCTGAACTAGGATCCCCATCAGGCCCTTCCCTATGCATTATTTTGAGACTTTTCGTCAAAGGTTTCATTATTTGGGAGACTAAAATTTGGCTGTCGGGTGCATTCCGGACCCAGGGTCATTTGATTGCCCATCCTGGATACGAAGCTTGGGTGAACCGAATTCTGGAACGACATAAAGAGGCCCTGAAAGCGGTAGGCCTCTTCAAGGCTATTGTGGCGACTTCAAGCTATTTCTGCCGCGAACTGTGGGTCTATAAAGGATTTCTGAACCACTGGTGTTCTATCACCAATACTTTCACTTACCATACAGAGAGATGAGCATCTCACTTTGGGACCTGAACCGGATCACCGGTCTCCAAATTCGCAGGAGAATATACGACGAATGGGTCCCTAGTGATGACAAATTGTTCCAGAAGAAGAAGGGGGTGAACGAGGGCTTATTTTCTCCTGCTTGCTATGAGCTATTTGCGGAACTTTTGCAATTCTGGGATTTCAAGGATAAGCTTCCTTTCGAAGACTGGCTGGTTTATTTCAGCCATGGCTTGGAGTAAGTGCTTTATCACAAGCCGCACGCCATCACTTTGTTCTGTCTTTCTTTCTTCCATTAATATCTCGTTTTCTTTCTTTTAGCTTGGACTACGCAGCTTACGATGAAGGCTGCGGGGATAAGGCATTTTTAGAGAACCAGATGAAGGAAAACTTCCCTCGCCCCAACAAACTTTCCCCGACCTGTGAACTGGCCGGCTTCCTGGCATATTGGCTGAGTTGTGTGGTCTTGCCTTGTTCCAAGCAGGCTGACAGTGTGAGGGTATCTTACTTTGTTGTCTCAGGAACCTTGGCTAATGGTCATCGATATGCAATAGCTCCCGCTGTTTTGTGTTCTCTTTATCGAGCCTTCAGTTGCGTCATCAACAACAAGGATCGCGCTGCTTTCGGTATGAACTTTGCCTACTGCGGATGGCATTTTCTGTCTGGGTGGCTCGGAGTATAGTTCCCTTGGGTATATGGCATAGAATCCGGGGATTATATTCAGAGAGGAGTGGTTCCGTTATACTTTTTTCAAAAGTGGAAGATGGTCGGGCAGAACCTGAACATTGTCAAGGAGAGAATCACTAGATATGACCACATCCACTTTTTCCACTTTTCGGGAACCAGAAGCAAAGATTAAATACTGTGCACGAAAGATGACAACATTGACTATAATGAACGCTCATTCTTGATAGCCATCCACCCATCATCGCTTCCTTTATGTGAAGGGCTGGAGTTCTGGAGAGAGCCGTACTACCCCAATCATTTCGCTCGTCAGTTTAGGTATGATCAAGGAGTGCCTGAGACACTGGAGCCGGTGACTCGTGAGCAACGGGCATATGGTGTCAAGCCTATTAATTGGAAATGGATGTGCGGCAACTCCTGCTAACCGGGACCGGTTGCTCTTTCGCTATCCCTGGGATGAGGATGTCACTGGTGCCTCTTTCAGGTGGATGAGATGGTGAGCTCATCAGTATTAGTTGATTCGGAATGGTCATAATGTCACTGATCCTGTCTTTGTTACGCCTCCGATTGTCAGTCCGACTCCTGCCGATGGACTGGGATATGTGTCGGAGCATCTTTATCAGCCTGCTATACCGGGTACTCGGAGGCTAACAACTCCGATGAACGTGATAATTGATCATGAGAAACCCGAGCATACCCTAGAAGGTTGAATTGCTTACGGGGAAAGAAGTATCATGCAAGAGGGGCCAGAGTTCTCGTCTCTCGGTCCTATCGATGAGGCGCCTCAGGGAGGTAATGTCCCCAAGGGTAATGATGATCAAAATGATGGAGATGGTGATGATGATGATGGCGGTGGTGGAGGAGATGGTGGTGAGGGTGGTGATGATGGAGATGGTGGAGATGATGGTGGTGGTGCTAACGATGACGGTGACAGAAATGCATCGACGAGTGGTCAGAGAAGTCAAGGGGGTTTACTTAGATGCTCTGCTCCCGAGGACAGTGACGACGAGATGTCACCCGAGCGGACTGGTCCTCAAGTGAAGACTGCTCACCGCACTTTGGAGTTGATGGAGGAAAGAATATTAATGAGATGCACAAGAGATATGATGAAGAGAGATTACAAAAACGACTTTCCGATGCTGCTGGCGACATCTCGACTGGCGGTGTAAGTGCTGTCAGGGAAGAGGGTGAGCTGAGTCTTCAGGATAATTTGAGCGGAGATCGTCACACTAGAGAAGGTAATGATGATGAACCGATATATGACAAGCTCGTCCCTGAGGCAAATGTAGAAGCTATCTTCATGGACCTGGATGATGAGATGCCCACTGACACTGTTCTTATCTCTGATAACCCTGTGGCTGAAGCTACAAATGATCAAGGTCACATTCCTAAAATGACCGTCACTGCTGCGGCGAGGATTGTACTTCCCCTGACCCTTTCTCGTGCTGAAGGTATTGTGGTCGGGGATGCTGATCTAGCTTCTTGAGACGCCACGGCTTATGTCACTGAATCAAGTGTACATGTACTTATCTTGGAAGCACCTCCGACTATTGGACCATCATCAGCTGAGCCTATTGTGGAAGTTGTTCCTTTTATTGGACCGTCGTTAACTAAACCTATCGGGAAGGCTTCCCATGGGGTTGAGGTTTCTGATATAGGAGCAAGTGCATCAGAACTTGCCATGGGAGCTCCTCCTACTGTAGTACCATCGTCGGTTAAACTTGTTGTGGAAGTCCCCTCTTATTGTCGTGCCAATATCTGACACCAATATTCCTAAGGTCGTAGTGTTATCTTCTCCGGAATTACCTGAGCCATCAAGCGAGGGGATCCCTGAACCTGCCCCAGTATTGTCTATGCCCACTGTCTCAACTAGTGTGCATGTTGTTGACGTTCCTAGAGCCACCGGTATATTACTTGTCTTCATCATTTCGGCTATTTTCTTCCTTACTGAGGTCTCTTTATACTGATTCTTATCATTTCTTTTGTCAGCAATTGTTCCTGTCCTGTGCTTCCGCCTATGTCACTTTGCCTTAGGCGTTCATTTCTTCTCTCCGAGGACTGTCGAGGGTGAAGGCGGACCTTTTGAAGAGTCTTCTAACAAACATTGCCGCCTCTCTAAAGAACATGGATGAATGGTCCATTTTAGATGAAGGGCTGCAAGTGCTTGAATATAACGCTGCATGGCTCGGGATTGACGTCTCGGGATTGACGTCTCCTTGATGGTCAATCATGTAGTCCTGTTTAGGGAAGTCATGACATAACTCAATGAGGTGAGACACTTTAGAGTTAATCCCTCTGTTGAGGAGAGACGCGGTCATTTGCAATCCCTCCTACCAAAGCTTGAATTGGGCGAGGCAGACATAACCGCGATGAGGCAGGATTGGCAGGCTGCTACTGTCGGGCATCAAGGAGCTACGGATCGACTGGTAGAGATAGACAATGAGATAGCATGGCTACAAGCTGAACACTCAGCTGTTCATCTTAATCTTTCAAAGTTTGGCAATCAGAAGGCTCATCTGCAATCATCTGTTGAAAAGCGTGAGGTTGAACGTAACGCCATACAAAATCAGGTTGCAGAATTGAGGGAGTTCCTTCAGAGCCTTCCTGATCCTACACAAGTTTTAGTTGAGGTGGAGGCAACACAGAGGGCAACCCAAGAGTCTGCAATTCACTTGTTAGAACAATGTTTAAGAAATTTGACCGGTTGAACTTTGTGATCATTTCATTTTTGTAATTCGTATAGACATGTCATGACGATAATGTTGTAATGATATGTATACTATTCACGTGATTTTTGCTACATGCTTCATCTACTTGATACTTATTTTGTTTGAATTTGGGTTTAAAAATAAAGCAGACTATCTTGAAAGGGATGTCCCCCTGCCAGGACTCAAACCTATGCTTATGCGAAATGGGTGTGACCGAGCCCTGATCTTAAGGCTCATCTTTCCATTCCAATTCTTGACAATCTCGGATCGGGCGGGGTGACGGTGCCTGATACGTCTCGGGTTTTAATGACTTTCCTGATACCTGTATAAACACACGAAATAGATGATTAGTACCTGTAATTGTAAGCATTGATTATTGGATGGTATCATTTCTTTTGGTGTTTGTTTATTACACTTTCCCTCTAGCGGGGTGTTTACAAATCACAATGGTATGCTATATTAAGTATAATATCTTTTCAAAAATCGGCCATTCACCAACGAGCTGATGCCCTTCCCCTTGTAATCGATCACTCGATAGGCCCCATCTGAATAAACTTCATCGATGATACACACGGGATCCCATTTCGGGTCGAATTTGCTTTTAAGACCTTGAGCTGGTACCGAGCATTTCATCATTAGTACCAAATCACCCATCTTGAATGCCCCGTCGCGAACTCATTTGTCATATGAGGCTGAAATCTGCTTCTGATACATTTCGAGCCTTTGCTGAGTTGCGAGTCTCTTTTCATCCAAATCGTCAAGCTCGGCCATTCTAGTCTTGGCGTTTTGCTCGATGTCAGGGAGTGTCGGAGTGCGACCCGTAATGACTCAACCTGTATTTCTATCAGGACTACCGCCTCTGTGTTGTATACCAGTGAGTAAGGCGTGGCTTTGGTGGCTGTGCGGTATGTGGTCCGATACGCCCATAATGCTTCGGGCAGGCGCTTGTCCCAATCTTTCTTATTTTTCGCTACCATTTTATTTAAAATCTTCACGATAGTCTTGTTAAAAGCTTTAGCCAACCCATTCGCAGGAGGATAGTATGGTGTCGAATAGCAGTGCTTGATCTTGAACTTCGTGCACAACTTGTCGAGGTGGCATTCTTAAAGGGTGTTCCGTTGTCGGTGGTGATCTTCTCGGGAATACCATGTCGGTATAATATGGTATGACGAATGAAACCTTCGACATGTTTGGCCTTCACACTCCTAAGTGCCACTACCTCGGCCCACTTGGAAAAGTAATCCGTTGCAGCCAAGATGTATTGGTGCCCCTGGGAAGAGGGTGGGTTGATCGGTCTAATCACATCCATGCCCCAGGCTGCGAAAGACCAGGACATCACCAATTGATGCAATTCTTCCGGTGGCAAGTGTATAATATCTGCAGTGGATCTGGCACTGATGACATTTCTTGACATATTCTATCGCATCTTTTGTCATCGTGGGCCAATAATATCCCATGTGTCGAATATAGTGATGCAAGCTCTTGCCTCCTTGGTGAGCACCGCACTCTCCCCCGTGAGCTTCCTTCAGTGTGGCATACGCCTCATCTCGGTCCAAGCAACGCAGTAATACTCCCTCATACGAGCGTTTGTAGAGAATGTCGTTCTGCGTTACAAATGAACCGGCACGTCTTCTGACCTGCTTACGTATCTTTGGATCTTCAGGTAAAAATTCGTATTTCAGATAGTCGACGAATGGCCTTTTCCAGTCATCTTCTTTTGTAATCTCAAAGCAATAGATGGGGTTTACACTTGATTCACCACCACGCAATATAGCCATCGGTAGAATCCTTCTTTCTTCGATTGTTACTTGAAGCGTCCTGCCCCCGGGATTAGCCAGAGCAGCGGCTAGACTGGCCAGCGCGTCGGCCTGTACATTCTCCTGCTTCGGTATATGTGAAATGTTGCTGTTGTGGAATTGGTCAAACAATGATTGCGCTTGGCGACAGAGAGGTGACAACTCCATTTTGCGGACCTCATATTCTGTTGTCAACTGTCCGATGACTAGTCTAGAGTCATCATAGATCTGTATTGCTTTGATACACATCTCTAGGGAGAGTTGTAGTCCGATGATGAGGGCTTGATATTCTGCTTCATTGTTGGTGCAAGCTAGCACGATCGTAAATGAGTAGGGCAGCAAATCTCCCTGTAGGCTGATAAATATAACTCCTGCTCCTGCCCCCGTTGACCTGGAGTCTTTGTCAAAGTACATCTACCAAAGTCGTGGTTCTCCGATCATCATAACCTTGTCATCTGGGAGGTCGCATTCCATTTCTTCATTGCTTGGGACTGGATGCGTAGTGAGAAAATTTGCGATCACCTGTCCTTTAATAGCTCGAGCTGGGACATATGTAATGTCGAATTCAGAGAGGAGAAGGGCCCACTTAGCAAACCGCCCAGACAGCATAGGCCGGTTCATGAGGAACTTGATTGGGTTTGAATATCAACATTATTTGGTGTGAGAGGCAGTAATGTCTAAGTTTCTTCACAGCAAAAATGAGAGCGAGACATATCTTCTCAATTGCTGAATAGTTGAATTCGGCCTCCACCAGCGTGCGGCTCAAATAATATAGCGCATTCTCCTTTCCTTCTTCATTCTTCTGCGCCAGGAATGCCCCTAGTGAGTTATCACCTATTGCGATGTATAGAATCAGCGGCTTTCCTTTGATTGGAGTGGTGAGAACTAGGGAATTCCCGAGCATCTCTTTCAATGAATCAAAGGCCTTTTGACAGGCATCATCCCATTCAAATTTAACGTCTTTCTTGTTGAGACAAGAAAACGGCTGACAACGACCAGCCAAGTTTGAAATGAATCTTCTTAGATATGCCACATGGCCTTGAAAACTCTTCAACTGTTTCAGGTTCTTCGGAGGCAACATTTCTATGATGGCCTTAATCTTCGCGGGATCGATTTCTATGCCCCTGTGCCTAACAAAGAAGCCTAAGTATTTTCCAGACGCAACCCCAAACACTCACTTCAATGGATTCATACGGAGACTCTTCTTGCGCAACCGTTGAAATACTTGCCTCAAGTGTTCTCTGTGCTATTCATGATCGGCTGACCTCACAACCAAATCATCTACATAGCATTCAACATGTTTGTGCATCATATCTTGAAATATAACGTGCATTGCGCGCTGATACGTTACCCCTGCGTTCTTCAACCCAAATTGCATTACGTGCTAATAGTAGATGCCGAGTGTTGTGCAAAAGGCTATAGGTTCTTCATCTTCTGGAGCCATGCGAATTTGATTGTATCCTGAATACCCGTTCATGAAGGACATTACCGCATATCTTGTTGTGCTGTTAATCAATAATTCTAGAATCGGCAAAGGAAAATCATCTTTAGGGCAGGCTTTATAAGATTCCGGAAGTCGATGCAAATCCGGATCTGTCCACTCTTCTTCTTAACTGGCACGATGTTTGAAATCCACCGAGGGTACTTCACCTCTCGAACGAACCCAGCCTGAATCAGTTTCTTGATTTCTTCTTCAATCTTGGGTACAATGGTATGGTGAAATCATCGCTGAGGTTGCTTCACTGACTTCTTTTCCTTCATGATACTTAGCTTGTACGTGGCGATTGTCGGATTGAGGCCTGGCATTTCTGAATATATCCAAGCAAAGATGTCCTTATTCTCCTTCAACAGCTGTATTTATTTCTCTCTTTCATTTTCCAGGAGGTTTCTGCTCAAATATGTGTTCCTGGGTTCTTCGAGGGTGCCCAAATTCACCTCTTCGAGTTCATCAATCATCGGTTGTCCACCATCTTCTAGTTGCACGGGTGCAATACTTGGCTGGATAATGTCGATAGGATCTTGCAACTGAATTTCTTCTACCGGGCCAATGGTCACCATGTTCATGCTTGCCTTGGCTCCTAGACCTTCTCCATTTCTATATACTTGCTTATACTCTTCAAATGGAGCTAGCAATCTTTTCTTTGTGCCTGAACCTTGGCTGAAGAATCCCATATTCCTCATGATCTTCCAGCTGGCTCTGCTATATCTCTTCTCTTCTATCGGTCGAGGTTGGGCAGATTCTCTTCCCTCTTCTATCTCCTCTAATGGTATTGGCTGACTTGGCCCCGAGTGAAACTTGATATCTTTCTGGGTGATATCTCTTAACGGCATGATGAATTGGCTTGGAGCTTTCGGGAACGGCTTGACTCTTCATATCTTGGGTATCGGCATATTGAAGCTGGACTTAAGCACACTCATGTGTTGATCTGAGATCACTTTTAACACTACTGCCCTAGCTGACGCAGATGTTGCTGTACCACATAAAACTTTTTCGTAATCGGCTTAGGTTAATTTTCCAACTGATATTGGGATCTCCCCTGAGTGATGGGCTGAGGTTTGTTCTTCTGCACGAACTTCTCAACTCGTGGTGTTGCCCCTTGCCCTTTCTTCATTACGTTGGGCTTTTTACTAGTTTTACCGCTATCGAACAGGTTGTAATATTTTGCATTGGCCAAAAAGACTCAGCTATCGTGTATGGCTTCGGATCTACTGCTACCCTGTATTAGACCCCGTCTCTATTGTATTTGAAGCACTGATGATACGTCGAAGGGATTATGCGATTCTGATGGAGCTAGGGCCTTCCTAAGAGGAGATTGTATGTTATTATTGCATCGATCACTTGACATGTTACTTTCATCATCAGTTCTTCGATCTCTAACATTACCGTGACTGACCCAAGTGTACGCTGACTGTCTTGGTTGAACCCTTGAATCATCATGAGACTCGGGCGTAGTGCCGATTGCCTATAACCTAGCTTCTGCAGTGTCTTCAATGGCATTATATTTACAGCAAACCCATCGTCCAACATGCACCTCTTGACCTCGGTGTCCCTGATTGTTCTCGTGACCATCAACGGACGGTTGTGGTCTGTTAATTCGATCATGCGGTCTTCTTCTGAGAAAGTAATTGTCGGGGGATGGTCGACATGCATGACTTGTGACACTGGTATATACCCCTCGCAAAATTTATCTGTATTATTCATTTCTTCTTCTATTTCTATCATCATGACCTCTCTAACCTCACTGTCAAGTAAGGCATTGATTAACATGTCTCTGTACACTTTCAAGAGACATAAAGCATCGTATGTACTTAGACGGGCGGGAACCTTCAGTAAGTGTGACACAACGTCATACGCCACTGGTCTCGGGCTTGGCTGACTAGTCGGGCTTGGCTAACACAACGTCATACGACACAACCCTCTCTTTTAATTTCTGCATGCGGGGTCTCTCTTGCGGCCTGTCAAGGATACCGTCTTCTTGCATCGGGTCGTCTGGTCTTGGAGGGGTACGGTCAGGCATTTGCTTTCCTGATCGTAAGATGACTGCATCAACTTCTCCCTCAGTTGCTTGTAGGGCTCCCTCGGATGGTGCTTATTTGACGAACGACACCATTCCGCAATGTGCTATGTTCATCGCGGGTCATATTTGTCCCTGTAATATTTCTCTCATTCCTCTTCCCCTGTTCTTTCTTCAGTTAACGAGCCTTCGTCTATTCTCGAGCCTTTTCTTGCTACTGACTAGAGTCCAAGGTTCCTTCAGCTCAGGGAATGAAGTTGGTTGGTTGATGTCATTTTCTATTGGATCGTTGAAATTATCCCGGCTGTCTCCCTTTCTGTCTTGGGTACCTTCATGCTGATGGCCCCTTGATTGATTAACCCTTGTATCCTTCCTTTTAGGGAGAAGCAATCTTCTGTCTTATGGTTGACACATTAATGATATTTGCAATATTTGGGATCGCTTATTTGTCCAACTTCATGGGGATGGACGGGCTCTGGCAGACGCATTAAGCCTTCTTCGATCAATTGTTCCATGATCTGAACTAGATCGGCCATATCAAACGTGTAGGGGCCATTCGCCCTTTCTCTTTCGTCTATCGATACGCATTTGGGTGCATAGGGCCTTTTATCCTTATCTTGAACAATCATTGCTTTTGTCTCCGGCTTATGATTGACAGCGGGGCATTTTTGGTCTTTCTGGTCCCTGCTCTTGTCAACTTGATGGGTCTCCACTACTTTTCCCATCTCTCTCTTCTGTCTCTCGGATCTGAAGTTTACCCGGGATGCTGCTTCTTCCACCAGATGCGCTTTCGTTGCCAACTCTTGAAAGGAGTTGAAGGTGTTGCCTGACAACCGTACAAGATTATCGGGTCTAGAGCCCTTAGACACATCTTCATCTGCTCACCTTCACTGGGTAATTCACGACATTAAGCCGTGGTGGTTCCCCATCGGTCGATGAACTTCTCGACTGGTTCACCATTTCTCTGTCTGACCAATGCTAGGTCTGTTAACGAGATCTCCCTCTCTGTCGCAAAGAATTTCGAGATGAAGGTGTCTTGTATTTGCTCCCATGTCCTTATAGAGCTGGCTGGTAACGACATATACCATTGAAAGGCTTTCCCTGTCAAGGTAGATCCGAATAGCCGCATGCAATACTGCGGGACTGCAGACCAATTTCCTAACGTAGTCAAGAAGTGGGTGATGTGCTCTTCCAGTGATCCCCTGCTATCAAACTTTCCAAAGTCTTGACATCTGAAATTGGCCGAGAACGGTACTTCTTCTACTTCTGGTGGGTAAGGGACCCGATATTTATAGTTGCCTCTCCTCTCTTTCTCTTTTTCTTGCTGCATCTTGTGGGCTATCATATAGGATAACTCTTCTCGTGACACGTGTGATGTAGAAAGTGGTGCATGTTCTATTGGTGCGACCCTGAGTTGGACGGGCGGTTCAGGCTCAGCAGGACCTTCTACTGCCCCTTGGGATTCCTCTACCGACTGACGGGTGAGCGGCGCGATACTTCTGGTGGTATTCTGTGCTATCAGAGTGGTCAAGGCTTCTTGAATAGCCCTCATCTGATCATTTATCTCGCGATTAGCCTCGACCAATCTGTCGATCTGATCTTGGAATGGAGGTAATTCTTTTTCTTTATGCGGTCCTTCTTCTTCTCCTTCGGCCACTTGGACCATCACCACTTGTGCCAACGGGATTTTCTGATCCGGCCTCTGTCTTGGTTCAAAGACTGTCATGGTCTTGGATTTCTTTACATGTGCGGGCCTAATAGGTTTTTGCGAGGTGCGAACGGTCTTGGACAACGGCGGAAACTGCTCGACTGTCATCGCAGGCACTGTGAGCTTGGCTGATACGACTTGGCTGTTGATAAGGATCTTCTGCCCCTGCTTCAGCTGCCACTGTTTCCTGACCATCGGGTGAGGTCTTGCCCCATTTACTTTCTTATACGCAGCTATGATGGCCGCTTTCTTCTGTTCCTTCTTCTGCCTTCGGGTCTCAACCAACTGGCACTCTGAGCTTGGATTTGCAGTTGTGGTGAAACGGGGGAAGTTGAAACCCCCGGCAACAAGAAAAATGCACGGAATTATCGTCGAGTATGCCATCTCTTCTTTCTGCATTAATATCTTGCTAATTCTGCGGTGTTAGAAAATCATTAGAGCAGTTCATAAATGCGGTCGGGAGCGTGAACCCATTGATCGCGGTGCATAAACTAACAGAAATAAGCAAGAAGAAGATAAATACATGTAGTTGTGGGAGTTTGTGGGTTTGAAAACTTTTAATTTACCGTCTACTTCCTTAAAGATGAAGGGAAGAACGTTCTCGTTGAGAGTCGCCAGAAACATTGTGCCTCGCGATAGATCTCTTATGTACATATTCGTGTTTGCGAATAATTGATCTTAGATCGTTTTTATACTCAGCACTAACCAGAGATTCTAGTATGGTTCGATCCCCAGCAGAGTCACCAATTTGTTAGAACTAGAAAATGCATGCGATGGCATTTTCTGTATATTATGCCTCTGAGGTTCTAAGTAATGGAAACATTCATAGATAATCACAAGCATCTACAAAAGGTACACAAGAAGAGATATCGCAAGGCGAATTTTATTCCAGATATTCTGAGATCTTGTACATTCCAGGCCGTGATCTGGCACAAGCCCTTAATTACATCGAATGATCAATGTCCCTTGATTAAAAGGTAGAAGACTAGTCAGCGGGGACTATGGTCTTAGAGTTTGTGGTCATAGAGACCTGTATATATTTTATTATGGATTGAACCATCTTTTTATTGGTCAGATGTCTATGTTCTATGTTTTGGCCGGAGATCCGGGCAGAGACTGTCAGGGTTTTTTAACTAAGAGGGTACGACTCTGGGCCGGCAGCTGTCATGTATGGGCAGGCGACCTCGGGAAGACTGGTCCGCAGTAGTGTGTACCTGAGCAGCCCAACCGACGGATACCGTTTGGATGGGTAGGGCATCGACTGTTGTGTTGTGGCAGTTTATAACAATCATTTTGTAGAGAATTGAAACTCTTTGATATGGTTTATTGTGATAACCATAATCCCGTTTGTCTGGATTTCGACCCTAATCAAGTCATATCTTGCGGTACATATGAATAATGATATATTTGTATAATTCTGGATGCTGGCGGCTCCTTTTCGAGAAGTTATTTCACCCGTCATGCTAAATCAGGTCAAACTTTAAAGACATGCGATTCTGCTCATTTAGAGATCCCGAAACGATCATTTGACTATTTCATTGCGTCCAGAATGCTCGAAATACCCAAAAAAAAAAGCTCAAACAGGGCCTAAAAACACTTAAAATTAAGTCCGGCACACTCGTAAACATTTCTTGTAATTAGCTGATTTTTCGGGTGCATGGGACCTAATTTATGGGTGCGTGGGACGTCAACGCACCCTTAAATTGGTTATCCAATTTTTGTTGAATTTACAGATGCGTGGGACAATTTTCGGGTGCGTGGGAGTCCAATGCATCCTAAAAATACTTGTCCGAATTATGTTGAATTTTCGGGTGCGTGGGACAATTTTTGGATGCGTGACAACACTTATGATTTTTAGAATCCAGACCTACAGTGGTATTGGTTGGAGTGGTCTTCCGGTCAAAGATACCGGTGATCGAAAAGGGATTTCGGTGACCGAAAAAGTTTTCCGGCGGTCGGAAAGGGATTCCGACGACAAATCCCAAGTACCTAGGGGATAAGCGCTCTCTCTCTCTCTCTCTCTCTCTCTCTCTCTCTCTCTCTCTCTCTCTCTCTCTCCCTCCTAATCTGTACAAATGAATAGTGGAAGGGGGTATTTATACTTGAAAATACCGGACAACAACCAATGAGGGGGTGCCACGTATAACGCTCCCCAAAAAGCCTTCGACGTACCCCAAAAATAGGCGCGTGGGAGCTCCGACACACCTCAAAATGATGTTCTGAAATGTGCTGATTTTCTAGGTGCGTCGAGCTATTTTTCGGATGCTTCAAGGTCCAAGGCATCCAAAAAATGATATTCTGATTCTTTGTGAATTTATGGGTGTGTCGAGCTATTTTATGGACGCGTCAGACCATTTTTTGGATGCGTCAAGGTCCAATGCACCCCGAAATTGAAGTTCTGGATTTGTTGAATTTATGGACGCGTCGAAGGTATTTTTTGGATGCGTCAAGCTATTTTTCGGATGCGTCAGAGGTGAAAGACATCTTGAAATGTTTCTTGAATTTTCATGAATTTAAGGGTGCGTCAAGCGGAATAAATGGGTGCGCTTAACGTACTTATTGTTTGTAAAAATTGGGTTTTGCCAAATGAAGGGCTCGTGGGGCCCACTTTTTAGCGAATCATCATGCACGCTCGATTTTGGACGGTCTTGATTATGGTGATTTTTGGGGCCTACCGGAGAAAATGGCTAAGTACTGGATCTTTTGCAAATCTTACTATTTGGGTGTGTTGGATGGTTTTTTGTGGGATTTCCTCGAAGTCTGTGCCCAGTTGATTTGTTTTTGAGTGTATTGACTTTTGGGACCCCAACATCTATATCTTCCACGACCGTTAACGCCGCCTTAATAAGAGAAGATTCTGGGATATAGAAGCCCATTTATTATATTAGCCAAGCAATGGTAGATGCTAAAACTCGATACTCCGTCATAAAAAACTTGCTCTAGCCTTAGTGATTGCGGCTCGAAAACTACGGCCTTATTTTCAAGCCCATCCTATAATGATTCCTATGAATCATCCTTTAAAGCAAGTCCTCCAAAGGCCCGAAGTGTCTGGACGATTAACTAAGTGGGTGATCGAGCTTGGGGAGCATGATATCACCTTTTGCTCACGAACCAAAGTAAAAGCTGCTCCTATCTCCAGTAATGATTTAGTAACCAGCTAGTACAACCTGGTCGTTATACGTATATGGATCATCATGCTCCTCTAGAAGCGGAGCCGGTTTGATCCTAATAGCTCCTGATGGGTCACAATTCCAGTATGGATTACGTTTTGAAATTTCATGCCTCTAATAATGAAGCAGAATATGAGGCTTTAATCATTGGCCTCGAAATAGCTAATATACTTGTGATAACACATCTGCTCATTCACAACGACTCCCAGCTGGTTGTCAATCAAGTACTCAATGAATTCGAAGCGAAAGAAGAGCGAATGACTCTATACAAGTCACGAGTACTCATTCTGCTTACTAAACTAAGTAAATACGAGATAATTCACGTCACTCGCGAGGAAAACAAGCTTGCTGACTCTCTCGCCAAATTAGCCTCCACTCCAGAGTCTGATTTAACGCAAGCAATGCCCATCGAGAACCTTCTTGCTCCTAGTATCGATCGAACTACTCCGGAGCTAGTCACTGTGTTACAGCTATCTCCGTGTTGGATGGATCCTATTATCCTTTACCTTAAAAGCGGGCAACTCCCTAAAGATAAGAAATCTACGCAACAGGTTCGCTACCGCACTGCTAGGTATATTCTACAAAACGATATATTGCTGCGTAAGAATTTTACTTTACCATATTTAAGGTGTCTACATCTAAAACAAGTGCATCGTGTTCTAGGTGAGATACATCAAGGAGCATGTGGTAATCATCCGAAGGGACGGTCTCTAGTATGCAAAGCAATGAGACAAGGATACTATTGGCCCCCTATGAAAGCCGACACCATCGAATTTTCCAAGAAATGCGAGAAGTGTCAACTTTACTCTCTAATCCCTCATTTATCGTCTGAATGAATGATGCCGATGGATGCCCCCTGGCCTTTTGGTCAATGGGGAGTCGATATAATTGGACCACTTCCCACTGGAAAAGGTTAGAACAAGTTCATAATCGTAGCTGTTGATTATTTCACTAAATGGGTGGAAGCAGAGTCTTTGATTACCATCACCGAAAAACAAACTAATAAATTCATATGGAGAAACATTATATGCTGCTACAGACTTCCCCATACCATAATTTTTTACAATGGTAAACAGTTTGATAACGCTGCATTCTCCGAGTTTGTGAAAAGTGGAAAATACGCAATATTCGGACTTCGCCGTATCATCCTCAAGCTAATGGTCAAGTAGAGGCGGTTAATAAAATTATCAAACATCATTTGAAGGCCAAACTTGATGAGTGTAAGGGTACATGGCCAGAACTCCTACCGAAAGTTCTATAGGCTTACAGGACTACAACTAGCAATCAATAGGAGAATCACCCTTCTCCTTAGCATTCGGAACCGAAGCAGTGGTCCCTATAGAAGTCGAGATACCAACTCATCGAGTACAAAATTATGAAGCAGCTCATAACAAGGAAGGTTTAAAACTTCACCTTAATCTTCTAGAAGAGAAAAGAGATACAGCTCGCATTCGAGCAGCAGCCTGCCAACAGCGAATAGCTCACTATCATAATTCGAAGGTTAAAGCCCAAGCTTTTTAGCTCGGCGATTTGGTGCTTAGGCAGAATATCAGAACGACTGTTCGGTCACTTGATCTTAACTGAGAAGGCCCATATCGAGTTATCAAGATTGTTCGACCAGGCACTTATTATCTTGAAGATATGCGAGGAAGACCCTTACGTCGCCATTGGCACGTAGAGCATCTACTCCGATACTTCCCATAAACCGATGTAAATTCCAAACCATATTCAAATAAAGATAGATTCTCTTTTTTTCAAATGGTTGACTAATTTATAAACTTGGTCGCTACTCCACTCGCTGGACCCAAATAGCCCTGAAGAGAATATGAACATTCTCTTGACCAAATCTTCTGCTCTCGGCAAAGCCAAAGACTCAATTGATAGGTCAACCTATCTCTAAGAAGACGTGGTACTTAGACCCCCCTAATTGAGCCTAATTCATTTTCATGAGTTAAGCAAATTATCTAAACAATTACTAATTCTTGCACGTTAACAAAAGAGGTAAATCGAACACCTTTTTTCATTTAATGATCATTTGGATTACAAAAAAGGGAGAAGATAGACTTGTTTCAAATTAAAGGAGGAGAAGGGGAGCAACTCAAAATCACTCATTCTTCATCTGGAGGAGCTTCTCGGCTTTCTGCCTCGGGTCCCGCCTCAGGGGCTCGCATAGCTTCCGTAGCCTCCGTGACCTTATTCTCAACCGCGGCTCTCTCTAGCAACGATCTCGAAGGCAACTCTATCAAATTCCTCCATGTTGAATGATGGAGAGATCTGCTGCATAACTCTGACCGCGAAATCATGACCAGTGACGTCGCTTCATATCGTTCGTCCTCGTAAAGTTGAGAAGTCCGGAATTCTAGAAGAGCCCGAGGGCCTTCTTCGGCTACCATTTTGACATAGGTCGTCCTCTCCTCATCCCCATGAATGGAGTCATCCTTCAGCTGGGCGAGGGCCTTTTCGGCATCCTCGATGCGTGTTTTACAATCCCTGAGTTGCTCCTCGAGAGAGATTTTGTCTTGACGGAAGATCTCCTTCTCACCTCTGAGAGTCTCGCAAAATTACGATCCAATGACTGGTATCGATCAGTTAGTGCTTAGATCTTGGCGATGATGATTTTCTTCTCCTCATTTAACTTGGCGATCAGTGCTTCATGGGACTTTATTAAACGATCCCTCCCTAGGATCTCGCCTTCCATCGCCAGTCTTTTCTTCTCCCCTTCATCAATGATGCGGCGAGTATCATCGATGTCACGCCTCGTCCGCAGTGTGAGATCCAAACCCTACTCAAAGAACAAAGGGGATTGTCATTCAAGGTATGAATCCTTCGAAAAAAACATCAACGAAAATAATAATGTTTACCTGGATTAGTCTCACTTTGATGTTTGTGGAGAGACTCTCTGGGCTGGGCTCTGGGAGAGTCCCGAAGGAGCTAGGGGTAATGTTTAAAAAATAAACTTGCATATTGGATGCAAGTGAGCAAGAATGGTGTAGACTCTAGTTCCCAAGGGTTGAGCTAGGACCATTTCAGATGTATTCGTCTCGTGAGCAACAGAAGGCTCCAGAGTAGGAGCCGACTCGCAAGCTGCAGTGGGCTCGCGACCCCCCTCACTGGAAGGGTGACTTAGCCCTGCTTCATCGCCTCTCGGCGAGTTATCTACAATATCGATTATCGGCTGGTCACAGGGACCAGCCGAAGGGGTCGTAGCCGCTTCCTCTTGGGGGGCACTATGTGGTTGCGACCCGCGAGCATGTTCATCTGCTTGCTTAGGCGTGCTGGAAGGACCAGTCACTGTTTTCTTCTAGTTTCTTCGAAGTAGTGCCCTTCAGACGGGGTAGTACTCCTAATGCTCCGCTCTTGTCTCCTACATTCATCATCGTTCCCTCCTGAGGGATAAGGCCAACAATAGAAAGGCAGGGAAGAGATAGGGTGACGTTGACGTTTCGGACGTCCTCTGAAAGCTTGTAGATTTTAACGAGTTTTTCATTAAGTCCCCCTCACAAGCTGGGCTTCTTCCCAACAGGAATGCCTGCAAGACATAAATAAGATCAAGTTAGTCAGTAAGAGAGACCAAATTCTACTTATCTTTAACGGAGGAGTAAAACTCAACCCACCTTCGTAAAAGAAACGGTTGATGTTGTGGCCTCTGGGGTTAGGTCCCACATCGGACTCCCAATTACCAGAGGCGTAAAGCCATTTCCTCCTCCACTTAGAATAATTTGAAGTAGGATTCCCCATAATAAAGTTATCCCGGTGCCAAAAGCAGAGATAGTACCAACCCTCACTGGATGGGGCTTTTTTCAATTGGCACATTCTCAGAAATTCATCAGCAGTCAAGTCCCCATTTCCCGCCTGCTTCTAGAGGACGAAAGCACTCAAGACTACCCTCCAACCATTTACTATGAGTTGGCCGGGGGCAATTTTATAAACGCGGAGAACACTTCGGATGAAGGGATGGATGGGAAGGCATACACCAAGCCGAAAAAAATATTCATATATGGCAACACAACCCAGTGGTGGAGAATCGGCGGTTTCTCCTCTCTCTGGCAGCCTGAGAATGACGGAGTTAGGAATCTGGTACCTTTCCCGCAAGCTTAAAAGTTGTTTTTCCGTCATTGTTGATGGGTAACCAAAGGCAGAATACCTTCCCGTTGGCACTCTGGCGTTATTGGATTCAGATAAATCAGGAATGTCATCTCCCAGAGGAACGACTTCCTCGTCAGAGTTCTTCGCCATAGAAAAAAAGATAAAAGAAAAGAGGGAAAAGAAGAAGAAATACCTCTACGGAGAGGTCACACCAAATACAAGAAGAAGAAAAGAAGAAGGGTTTCTGATATTCTCCAGCAAAACTTCAATATGAAGCAACCTCTGCGGACTCCAATATTTATAGGCAATCATTTCGTCCGGATTTGAGTGACACGCGATGACCCTTCGTTTGTCACGACAGTCAAATGGGCACGAGCATTAAATTCCGAAACACATGGTGAGCATCGCTTCATCTCTCTTAGTCGAAAAGTTGCGGAAAGCTGGAGCTCATAAATGCAGGATCAGTCATGTACGACTTCTCCTCCAATAGGCGGTTACATATACAGACAAAATCCTTTGCATAGTTCCTCAACGCTAAGGAGGATTTGGGGGGCATCTGTTGTAGAATAAAGTTGGTCGTCGAAGGAGTATAAGCAATATGCGATCAGCAAGCGCCTTTTTATAAAAGTCGAGACCAGAATACCTGATTAGCGAGCCTTCCCCGCTTATACCTCATATACCATCTTAGACCTCCGGCCACCTATACATATGCGAGCAGCTCGGCTCGTAGTCGTTAAACGAGGCCATCTCCGAATGCGAGTAGCTCAGCTCATGGTCATTAAATGAGGCCATCTCTGAATGCGAGCAGCTCGGCTCATGGTCGTTAAATGAGCCCACCTTCGAGCCCAAGTATTCGTCGTCTTATAGTACCAGCAGCCCGTATAGACCGATTTTGGTTTGTCTCTATTCATAGCTCTGAATCATGGGGATATCCATTAAGAGACGTAATTAGATGGACATCTAAAGTGGTTATGTCATCTCCTTATCCCCTGAAATCAGCAGTAATCTTAATGGCTTGAGTAATAGGATGGATCACCCAGATCTGTATAAATAGATGGTTCCAGATGATAAAGGTACACAATCTCTAAACTTACGTTTCACACTTCATCTTACCATCAAGTCACCTCTTACTTAAGCTTTGGAGGGCCAATGGCCAAGCGCCGGCCACCCTTAGTTTTCTTCTTTGGCTTTCAAGTTTGGAGGGGAGCTCACCTTGAGAAGGGCATATAATCGGAAGGAACCTGTTACCAGAATCTGACGTCAACAGACCCCACAGGCATCCCAGGTGAAGGTAAGTGCAAACCAAATTTACTTTTCAAAATTACAATATATATATATATATATATATATATATATATATATATATATATATATATATATATATTCTATTTGCAAATAAAACCCCACAAAGTATCACTTCCCAGAGTGGGTATCTTTTAAAAAATCTAAAAGTATTTTCTCAGTAAAGCGTTTGACCTCCAAGACACTAAGAGATCTTTCATATCTCTGGATAGGAGCCGATGCAAAAATTAAATAAAATCCGACGTCTCGCGGTTTCCCCAGAGACCGTTGTATCCAATGCACTCAAAGTACGGTAGGCCTGAACTCCGGTGACAGGACGGTTGTACCAAATGCCAGATACGAAAAAGATGAACGCCAAAAGGCTCGGTCAAAGAAACCATCTGAACGGTGGCATTGTAACCCAAGTATCAAAACTAGAAGATTGGGTGGAAAAAGTTCACCAGCACATACCTAGGTGTGGATGCCTGAAGTACCTTGACTGAGTCCAAGTCGGAGTAATGGATTACCCTAAGGCTGCGCAGATGCAGGGCAGCTAACCACTTTGACAGTGAAGTGAAACAAGTACTCCTCGAGTGATCAGGGAAAGCAACGAATAATCAATCACATAGTCAGTAACCTCGTAAGACTATAATGGACGCAAACGCTTTGCTGCACCTTTTTTATGTTAGTACCGATCGGGAACGGAAGGGTTGCAATTGGGTACCCAAGTTGCAACTCATACAGGGACAATTGCAACGTTTTCTCTAAACTCCCACGTATGTGCGAGTTATCAATTTCCAGACAATCAACTGACACAGATACAAAGGCAAGCAAAAATTCTAGACCACGATCTATGAATGACTGGGTCTGAAGTGGGGTGTCCACTCGCTTTGACATTCGGTTGCACGCAACCTCTGCCAAAGAGTGGCAACTGTAGACACCCCACCTTTAGCTACAATGTTGATTGAGACAGCTGAATGGAGGTCCACACCCCCAAACCCCATGTCCAAAACCAGCCAAACTCATCCTTGTAAAGCCTAATCCACAGCCCAACTCAAGCCTAAACCCAGTTAACTCACCCCTAAACATTAGCCCGAAAAACCATCCATAGAAAAAACCAGTCCAAAAATCCAAAAAAAAGTCAACCTTTTCGAGTCAACCCACTGAGTCAAATCACCGAGTCAACCCACTGAGTCAGTCCAACCCTCACACCCAGTCGACTCATAGTAAAAACCCATCTTTCAAACCCAGTTAACTCACCTAGTTCCGAGCCGCAGCTTCAGAGCAGTTCCGAACCCGAACCTCCGACCATTTTCTGCTTCAGCTTCGGAGCAAGTACACTCCAAAGTTGAAGCAAGATGGTCGTACGGGCGGTTGTCTGATGGGCTGTCTGTCCCTATTTACGAGAGCTGTCACTCTCCGCAGCCCCTTCTCATTCCCAGCATCCCTCAACATCCCAGAAATATCGATTTTCGAGTCTATCTCCACATCTCTTTAGCCCATTCCGCCATCAAGGAGAGCCCGAATGAGAAGAGTCTAGCCTTGGTTCAGCCCGACCTGACCCTGGTTCAAGTCTCTCAAATTACCCAAGTCCTGATCTAGCCACTCGAAGCCGACCCTTGTGATACCTCCGTCCATCCAGCTACTCTCATATCAGTATCATCTCATTCGCATCTAGCATAAGTGTAACATTTACTATTCTTCCAACCCCCTACTTATCATTCCACTACAATCACTTGATCAGGTCTTAGCGTATGCTCTGAAGTTTGTCGATTTGCCCGGAATTCATTCATAAAAAATTTGATCAATCAAACACACAGTATGCATCTCGCATAAAGCACCTGCCAGTTCGAGCGTATGCTCTAGGGTTGCCTATTAATGGAAACATGTCCATCAGAAACTCTTACTGTTTAGACCTACATTCATGCATCATATCATTCATGAGAATGTACGAGGAATAAATCAGACTTTCCAGTACTAGTTCGATTCTGTGAAGTAAAGACCATACCTCGGTACGGGCAGAGTGGGTGCCTAACACCTTCCTACCTGTAACTGTGATCCCTTACCTCGAATCTCTAACCGTAGATCAAAAGGAGTCATTTTAGAGAAAGGAATCCTCGAATTCCCTTCTCTAATATTTCTACGGGGTCTAGTCAACTGTAGATTCGAAATAACTGGCTAGTTGCGACTCTGGTCTTATACGAACTCATCCAAACATATCCGATAATACGACAATTGAAAAAGCCCTCGAGAAAGAGGCAAGCCAGTGGCACAACGGCGATTCGCGCATATCCCCCTTTTCGAAAGGGAGGGCCAAGGAACGCAGAAAGGCGAGCATCCACAAGATCTTTGAATTTCTCCCAACATTGAAAAAATGTTTTATCTCCGTTTTGGGAGAAGTTCATAATGGTCTAGTTTAGTGCATTGATTTTATGAACCGGGAAGTACTTTTTAAAGAACTCCAGGGTCATCTCAGCCCATGTCCCGATGCTTTTAGGTTTAAAAGATTGAAGTCATGATTTGGCTTTGTCCTTTAGAGAGAAAGGGAACAATTTCAGTTTGATTATATCTTGGGAGACATCAATAAATTGAAAGGTGTTGGTGATCTCCTCAAATTCACTCAGGTGCACAAATGGACTTTCAGAGTTGAGTCCATGAAATTTTGGAAGTAGCTTGATAATTTCAAGTTTAAGATCTATGTTTTCCGCATTAAATGGAAAGACAATGCAAAAAGACATGGTTGTTCTCTCTAGTTGTAGATAATCTCTCAATGTTTTAACCGGTGGAACATAGTGTACGTCATTCTTATTATGTTCCATCCTAATTGGTGGTGCATCATACTCAACATTCTTAACATGGTGTAGTTCATTCTTAGCCATGATTCCAGAAGATTCAGGATTTCTTAGATGTTTTCTCACTCGTTTGTGATTAATTAATCCATCAACTAAACTTCCCTAACTTAGAACTCACGATGTGTGATCATGCTCTCAATAGGGCATAAACTCACACAAAGACTAAACTAAAATATAAAATCTAAAAATCTAAAAATAAAAGTAAAACTAAGAAATAAAAAAGTCTAAGTTAGAACGGTGTTACCTGGATGGAAGAACTATGTCAAAGAAGAAAAATCCTACAAAACAAACAAAATCTGTTAGTATAAAAATTCTGATAAAAACCTACTAAAGCAATAGATCTTAACATAACCTATCTAACCTAACTATACCCTAATTACAAAATTCAGAACCATTAACCGAATCCCCGGCAATGGCGCCAAAAACTTGTTCACTTGCCTCAAGTGCAAGGCTGCAATGTAGTAATAATTCTCAGTAAGACCGAGGTCAATCCTCAGGGATTGTTGTAACAATTCTAAACTATATAACTAGGATTGGCTAAATTTATATTAATGGATGGAATTTAAGAACATAAAACTATCTACTTTAGACTTAAATCATAGAAATAAGCACAGAGCACCAATGATCCACTTCTAATCATTCACAATGTCAATTTAAACCATTCAAGCCAATAACTCAATTGGAATCGGAGTTCTGTCCCTATTCAACCGAAATATAGAGTAATCAAATCATCACAATATATCTAGTATGGATGAATCATCTACTGATATGCTTCTCTCATAATCAACTAAGGCATTTGGTGTATTCGATCACACAACCCAATCCTTCACAAAACAAGCAAGATCACATTCATGATTCTTCCTCAAGCCTTGTTACTAGACTTGATTTAGAAGTATGAATTGAACTTCTATTGAACCAAAATCAATACATAAACACCTATCTCAGATTAATCACAAAGATAAGAACTTCTTCTAGTTTAGTTCTAGATAAGCACTTAGAAAACTTAGTTTGTAAGATCCCCTAGCATCCAACATATCATGATGGATCTAAGATCTTTACAATCCAAAATCCTATCAAACAACACCCCCATTAAACAATCTCAGTAATCAAAACATTCCATGTAATAGCAATCATAAGAGATAGAAGATTAACTAAAAATACTAACTTTATTTCCAACTAGAATTAGAAGTGTTTTTTATAAAACCCAAAAGTACTTAAACTAATTCGATTTAAGCATTGTAAACAACTAAAAGCTTCACCTCTTAGCCCTAGCTAAGAGGTTTAGCCAACCATTAACAGATTAAACTAAAACTCAAAAGAAACTACTCTGAAAGCATGGAAAAACTATAAAAATCCTAGTTGGAGGAGTTGTGAACGCTCCACATGCGATGCTCCTCTCCACCTCCCACGCTCTTCCCAGCCTTCTATAATGCCTTAGGAACGATGTAGAGGTGTCTTTTATAGCAAAAATCCCCCACTGACTTGGAATCTTGGAGAATTCAGAGTATCCTTATGCAGTTTGGACAGTGGTTGGCCGACCGGCCGGAGGTTGCACAGAAACACACAAAATCTGGAGCTCTAAACTCCACAGACCGACTTGTCTGCCGGCCAGTCCATCCGGCCGGTTGGACGACAGGTCGGACAGTGTAAAAAAAAATGTCTAGAGAAAATGCAATTTCTGAAGGGTTTGGCCGGCCGGCCGGACAGTCCATGAAATGTGATTTTTCACAATTCCTCTCCTCAATCATCATTGCAATTCACATCCACCTCTGGTCCTTTCTTCCTTTGATCTTTAAGGCATGTAAAGTGAGTCCTTTAACATCATATAAGTGAAATCTCTCTCGCATTCCCACAAACATAAAAAAATGCATTAGATTAGTCTTTAATCATATAAATCATGCATAATGTGTGATGAATTGGGGTTAGAATATGCATAATTCAAAGCTCAACACTAATTCATCAAAGAAGATCCACACCATACATCAAGGTGAGTACACTCCCTACCGCTTAATATTTTATTTTCTTTTTTGTAATATGAATGCTGATAATGATGATTATGATGTGTTGATGGTGATGATGAAGTGGGACCCACTAATCATGGGCCTCACCGTGGTGACCGTATGCAATCTATACCTTTCATAGGTTTACACATACTTGGGTGAATGTAAGATACAAGATTCAGCTTGATACAAATCCTTTGTGGGACCCACTGATCGTGGTCCCACCGTGATGTTTAGAAGCGATCCTACTAGTTCACAGGGTCTCCAAGACCCCGTTGAAGGGACCACTCAAATTTCAGTAGGGTCCAAAATATGGACCCACCGTGATGTGTATTTGTCATCCAACAAGTTCATTTGCTGGACCCCACTGGGGTGACCAGCCCCTCACACACTCACACACACACCCTCACACACGCACACGCCAGCTCACAAATAATAATAATAATAATAAATTGGGGCACAGAGGACGCCTGCCTACTCTCTGGACGTTGGAGCGTCCAGAGAGGGACGACCCTCTTAACAGATACATGTAAGGGTTGTGGGGACAACAGCAGGCCTCACCATGATAGGTGCATCTTATCAAGCCGTCCATTCATTTTACCATATCATTTTAGGTTATGAACCCAAGAATGAGGCATATCTAAATTTCATGTGGACCACACTGTGGAATTGAAACCAACCGTTGAAAACTTTCAGAGGCCACAATAACGTTTGGCCGCCACCATTAAGGCACTAAAAGACCACAAAAAAAAAAAAAAAACATATAATAGAAAACAAAAGAGAGAGAGAAATGATGATGTGGGGCGCACTGCAGGCCCCACCGTGATCCACGTGCTTCATCCAGACCGTCCATCCCCTTGGCCAAACTATTTTAGTGCATTGGCCCAAAAATGGTCCAGATCTGATCATCAGTGGACCGCACAAAAGTATGGATTGGATTCACCGTTAAAAAATTCTATGGGCCACTATAATCCATATACCGTACACTTGTTTAAAAATTATATATATATATATATATATATATATATATATATATATATATATATATATATATATATATATATATATATAATTCACTGCAATCTAGAAAATAAAATATGTAATATAATACAATATGGGAGAGTCCAGAAAGGGACGTCTGTCCCTTAGTATTTCTTTTTTTGCCATTAGGCTGTGGGGCCTACCATGAACATTATATTTCAGATCTACACTGTGCATCATAATTGGCTGATGGATTTTAAGTGGTTCTATCCACTCCGTCCATTAGGTGGGCCACACAAAAAAAAATGAAACAGATCCAAATCTCGCGAGAACCACACGACAGGAAACGGTCTTGATTGAATGGCCACCATCAAAGCTCTCCTACGGCCTATTGTAAACCCTACCATGATGTATGTAGTTATATCCATGATGTCAATTCAGACCTCACCTTTGGTGTACATGTTTCATCCATACCGTTTAACTATTTTGCCAACCGTACGGTCCTGATCGTGAAACCCATTGTAGACCTCACATTAACATGTGCCTTGTACATTTATACAGTTCATTCTTAATCCACCTTGATGCATGTGAGTTACATATGCCGTCGACTTGTGGTGGACCCAAATTAATGTTTACGTGGCAATCCATCCGTCGTGGGGACCACTTGGAAGTAGAACCCGTCATATTGTATTAATTATGCACACATTGTCCAATTGCGACCAACTTTGAATCTCTCTCTCTCTCTCTCTCTCTCTCTCTCTCTCTCTATATATATATATATATATATATATATATATATATATATATATATATATCCAAACCGCTCATCTTAGGGCCCACTATAGTATAGGAGCGTTACCCATGCGGTCCAAATGGCAGTAAAGAAACTGTGATGATTATTTGTAATCCAACCTATTGGCAACCCATTTGGAGGTGGAGCCCATTGGATTATATGAGTTTTATCAACACCGTCCACCATGCAAGGACCACTTTAATATAAGTACGTGATGACCATCCACTTTGTTAGACCCTGATAGGGCCCCAAGCCTGATAATGAGATACATCCAAAGCTTAGTGGGCCCAAAACATAAAAACAAATTCGGATTGGGCTAGGCCAAACTTGAGATAGGTGTTAGGCCGAATGTTTGAACCATTTAATTGAAGACCAGGAGATTTGTAGACTCCACTAATGAGCCCACTTAAGCATTAGAGTGGTGGACCCATTAGCTATAAGGACAGCATAGAGTAAAGCTTTGAGGGCCCAATAATGGAAACCGTGCGAGGCCGAAGTTGCTAATGAAATATCCATCTTATGATAAATGAAATGTGATTGTGATTGTGATAGTTATGGATGATAGTAATGGTATTGATTATCATGGACTAGTAGAAATATGCATTATGATGCTTTGAATATATTGATGTTGATCATAATCATGTATCTTGAAATGATGGTTTGTGCATGTGTGCCCTAATACATCCATCCATGCATAAGAAATGTGCTTTGTAATTGGGTCACATGACCGTGGATTGATACAACCAATAGTGGCACATGATGATTCTATATAAATTTTCTATAAGGGCTAAGCAAACACTAGACTCATGGCATTACATGTATACTATATGCACCTGGTTGTGTGCCTTGGAATGATTGCTTGAATTCATGCGTGATCGTGACATACATTATGATAGTAATACCACAATTGTGCCGTATTACATGAATTGAAACTTGATTATGAAATGTGTATCCACAATGATGACTTGAATTATTCCTAAAAAGGGACGGGACACCGGAAGTGCGAAATTGTAGGGGTAGATAGAAATCCCTTGGGTTGAAAGTCTTTAAACCTCGATGCTAGCTAGGGATGCTTCACCATCGGGCCGAGTGGACACATGGGTCATGGATTTAACTCTCATTAACGAGGTCAGGTTGAGAAGAGGTGGGTCCAACTTGCTTAAGGGCTGAGGTGTAAATAGGGACTGATCTGACCTGCCGACGAGGAGAAGTGCAATTGAGGTCCACTACTGGTGTGCCGGGTGGAAGTCTTGTGACACCACCATAGGGCGGGTATGTGAGGTCGATTACTGGTGCCCAGTGTGCATGGGTGTCGACCACGGTGTTTCCTGAGATTGTACAATTGTCATAGTACGGAACGATAGCATGACGATGATGAGACTACAAACACGTGTGATACAGTTATAGTTGTGGTAACAGAGGTGTAGTATTAAAGATGTGAAAACATGAAATAGTGGTGCTGGAAGCATTGATTTAAATCATGATCATGATGCATATGCATTGCATTGCATTACATTACATTGGTATTGGCATATTACATGTATTCTTCCATGTATGATTCCTTCATTGCATGTTTATTTTGCTTGCATGTAGGACACACCTCACACACGTGTATACTCACTGGGCTTCAAAGCTCATGCCTTCCTTTTATAATTTTTTCAGGACAGTATCATAATCAGGAGTAGGAGACGATGCATGTTGCGTGATTTTTAGACACTACGCTTTCAACGTATTTTAAGGATTATGTATATTTGAGAAATGATTGTAATGTAAATATATTGTATAAAGAGATATGATTCTTTTGCTCATGTTGGAAATGCCAATCTTTATGCCTGATATTTATTAGTGAAAAAAATTGTTTAAAAAATTCATAGTTAGGCGCCGAGCTTGGGACTTGGTGTATGAGTGTTGAGTACCGAACTCGTAGTTCGACGTGTCACGAGCCCAGTTCGGCCACCGTGAATCAGCTGCATGGGAGGTCAGGTTTAGGGCGCAACAAGATCAAAGGAAGGAGCCTAAGGCTAAGAGAAATTGACAAATCACGGCATGGATTGGTTCCAACGAATTAAGCTCTAGTGTGACTGAATTTAGAACTTCACACGCTATGAAGTTTTGGCCACTTTTGATGCCAACAAAGTTCCCTTCGGTTTATTTCGGTGTCACCTAAGGTGAACTTCGGTGCCACCTAAGGGGACATTTGGTGCCACTTAAGGTGTAACACCCTGAGATTTCGGCTCTCGTGTACAACACGACGACCTAATTCCCAAGGGTTTCTTAGGACGTGTGAGGATATACCTACTATATACTTACTCACAATCACACACAATACACCACATTTGGCAATCATGAGCAGAATGGTGGAACATGAATATTATTTCATTATATCTAAACTAAGTTATCAAATAATATCACTATATTCAAAGAAATCAAATATCATATGGTTCTCAACCTTGTCTACCTATTGGGACTTATTACAAACTCATATCTTCTAACTAATGAAATTTTAAATAAACATCAGGCCATGTCAGTCTCGTCTTCCACCATCTGCTCTCACAAGCCCTCATAATTATCTCATTGAGGCTCGGGTTCCTCTGGATCATTACCTGTATGTTCTAAATTGTATTTCAACAAAAATCGTCAAAAGCGGTATAGTGAAGAACTCCTTTAAGAATAGCAAAATATTTACATGTAAACATATCAAAACCATCATAGTCTTAATTAATGCAATGCATGCCCTGGCGTAGGATTCCTTGACTAGTCATTCCTAGCTACATGCTACCGGGATTTCTGGGACACACAAGCCATAAAGTTTGCTTGACCAAGTGAGAAGTGTGACGCTCATAGTCTAAACCTCACGAGACAATGTACAGGAAAAGTAAGTTACTTTAGCTTATTCTCAATTTCGTACACCCATATGGAGTCAAGTGTGCATGAGATTAGCCAATCCTTTATCATTACCAGTTTGCACATAGCCAATTAATGGGGTGAAATTGCGTCACTTTGAT
Source organism: Liriodendron chinense (assembly GCA_003013855.2). Lineage (NCBI taxonomy): Eukaryota > Viridiplantae > Streptophyta > Magnoliopsida > Magnoliales > Magnoliaceae > Liriodendron > Liriodendron chinense. The sequence continues at coordinate 5,681,610 of ML058362.1, forward strand.
AACACTTGAGACGCTATACGTTGTTGAGCTTCCAATTTATACATATTCTAGCCCATTGTACCACATCATATGCATGGTTTGCATTTTAAAAGACCCATTTAATGCATGTTTTGTGGATGTAGGAATGAGAGAGAGACTGCACTCAATTGATGATAAAAAAGAGCACATTTAGGAGCCCTTGGATGAAGACCTAAGGTGGGCCAAATAAGGAAGAAGAAAGAAGGAGAGAAGAGAAAGAAAGAAAGAAAGAAAAAAAAATGGAAGAAATAGGGCCATAACTAGTTAAGACCGGTCGGCCAACTCGTTACTCCTTTGTGTACTCGCTGGACATAGGACCAGCTTGGTCCGACCGGTCATGACCGGTTGACCATAAGGTCGGCCACACCACTGAACTCTTTGGACTATCCACTGGACAGGTCTGACCAGTCGGCCATCCAAGCTTGACCGGTCAAGACCGGTCGACTAGTGTAAAAGTTGCAAAAATTCAGCAGCTTGATCTTCAAGCTCCGAAAATCCATGTGCTGTGCATAAGTGTTGCGCAATTCTGAAAGATTTTGAGGCAGTAGAGCCTCTCCACTATAAAAGGACACCTAGGTTTCGTTCCTAAGGCATCATAGAAGATCAAGGACTTTGTGGGAAG